>JAKSYS010000760.1:0-27050 GCA_022925895.1 Fragilaria crotonensis | reverse complement strand
AACCGGTCGCTCGACGATTTTGTTGGGCGAAATGTATCCTGACAAACAAGTGATAGGAGTTGATCGATCTTTTGTTCGACTCAATAAAAATGTGAGACTGAGGAACGAGAATGACATTTCATTCGAAGAAAGTCTTCGACCCTTTCAGGCAGTTTCATCCAACGTTGTTTTGATGCGCGCCGAGTTGGCAGACTTTTGGCGATGTTGTTTGCACGAAGGTTGGCATGTATCACACCACTACTTACTCTATCCGAATCCTTATCCTACGAAAGCTCGCATTAAACAGCGCTGGTATGGACATCCAGCCTTCCCATTGATCCTTCAACTGGGTGGTGTAATAACGGTGCGTTCCAATTGGGAGGGCTTTCTGCGCGAGTTTGCGAAGTCGGTGGAGTACGCAAGCGAAGCCTTGGACCAAAGCGGCCTTGTGCACAACTACGCGTTACCGTACCTAGAAGATGCCAAGATGGGGACCCACTGAACGCTTAGACAAGTCCCAAGCGTGGACCAATTTTGAGAAAAGTACGATGATGTTGGAGAGCCAACATTTGAGCTATTGCTTCGACCAACACGCACCAAGTAAGCCATCTTATCACATCCATGTAGCATAGTTGAACGCATCACACCCAGTGGAGTTCATCTGTGCTACATCAATTCATCCAGGCGACAACATGGACTTCGCCAAGCTGATTAGCAATTGGAATCATAGGAATACCAGGTACGGTACTGATACCTGATACGGAAACTACGTATACAGTACGGAGTACTCCAGTACTGTACTCCGAATACCAGGTAGACGGTATAGTCTACTGGTACGGCTTTTTTTGTAGTCACATCACTCAAAATTAAATGATTGCTGATGATCCAGGTTCCTGGTCAATGAATTGTGAGCGCGTCTTATCGTATTCGAACTGAACGTTACCTGTTAGCAGTGCTGTGATCATAGTCTACATAGTCCTTAGGACCAACCATGAAGTGTCGGACATGCTCAAATTTGTCTCTGGTAGTCTTGTTGCAATGGAGCTTGGTTGCGTCAGCCTTCTCACCTATTTATGCGCGGTCGTCGTCCTTCTCCAAGCATTCCGACGGATATCATGCAGCTGAACCAGATTCCGAAGTCGCGGCAGACAAGCCGGACCTCGCGCAGAATGAAATCTACATTCAAGGCCTCATTAACAATCTTACCACGGCTCTTGATCGGTGGGTAGTAACTGTTCTCCAGTCAAGGTGAGGACAGTCTGTTTTATTCCACGTAATTTAATTTGTAATGGCACATGCCACGAACCCCTGCAAAAGCTCACAAAGCAAACCTGAATAGAAAACCCAAGTTCAGAATATTCTCTACCAAATTAGGCGCGAGTCCAAGTCAGATGCCCTGATAGTGAGTGCAACCCGCCTTGCTCAAAGCGCTGGTTTTCCTTTAGACGACAACAAGGAGTTGGGCAAGACAGATGCCGAGGCACGACGCAAAGGAGTTGACGCTCGCAAGGAGTGGGAGGAATTTCGAGAAGCTGTCGAGCAGGTGGGGCAGCTAGTGGGTCGCACGAAAGACGACTCACGGTCAGCGTTGACATCACGCAGGAATGGCGACCGCAAACGAGATTTGTTCATGGGGGACGTTGACGACCGCCTAGTACCAGACAATCTGGAAAAAGATGCAAAGCAAGAGCCGATAGTTAATGTTGACACAGCGAGCAAAATTAATGGACTCAGTATGGTCAGCCCTTCCAAGGGCCCGAGAAACTATTTCAAGCTTGGCGAAGATGCATTGGTGGATGCGCAATTGAGAACCTCTGAAATGGTAGCGAAGTCGGGAGCTGATTTTGATGGGGAAATGCTTGGGATTGGAGGATTGGATGAAGTTCTGGCTCAAGTTAAGAGACGAATTTGGGTCCCCTTGGCAGCCCCGCCGGTTTTACTGCAAGAGCTGGGTATCTCGCCAGTAAGGGGCCTCCTACTCTATGGCATGCCCGGTTGCGGCAAAACACTCATCGCTCGAACAATTGGTCGAATTCTGTCTCCAGTTCGACCGGTGACTGTTGTGAGTGGCCCTGAACTGATGGATAAGTTTGTCGGTTCCAGCGAACAAAACGTTCGTAAGGTCTTTGACTCGCCACCCAATCTACGACCATGTTCGTGTTCACGAGGTTGACGATGGCAAAGCTTTGTCAACTGTAGCATTGCATGTCATCATTATGGACGAATTCGATGCAATGGCTCGGACTCGAGGTGGTAAAGCAGGCTCTGGCGTTCAAGGTGACGCGGGTGTTGCTCGTGACTCAGTAGTCAACCAAATCCTTGCGAAGATGGATGGGGTTGACCCGCTACCAGTTCCAACACTAGTGATTGGCATGACAAACAAGCGCAGCCTAATCGATCCCGCACTTCTTCGACCTGGAAGATTTGAGGTACGGCCATCCTTATGCGGAGATATTGCCATGTATTTGCTTTCTAATCAATTTTGACTCGCAGGTACAAATTGAAGTTCCCCTCCTCGGACGCAAGAGCAACGAGTAAGCATTTTGAAGGTTCACACGAGAAGCATGTTCGAAGCAGGGAGGCTGCTGGTCAGAGAGGCACCCAAAGGTTCTACGGCTGGTCGAAAAGTGATGGTGAGTTCAACGTTAGGGTTGTTGTTATTGTTGCATTGCTGGAAGTACCTTTTCTGAACGAGCCTCGCTCCTAAGCAGATGGTCGATACCGAGGATGTACCGAGCTACGAAGAACTATTAAGTGAAATTGCTAGAGATTGCGAAGGCTTCTCAGGCGCTTCGCTTGCTGGAGTTGCTCGTGCTGCTGCCAGTCACGCATTGGAAAGATCTGTCAATGGGTTCTCGATGTCACCTTCTGGCAGCGAATCGATGCTCGATTGTTTGGTGACTAAGGAAGATCTGCTGCTGGCGATTATTGATGTCAATGCAAGCAGCGGTGACTCCGACTGGGCAATCCAAGTAGAACCCCAGAACGCGACAACACCAGTGTAAGACTATTTATGCAACATCTCGCCTCCGCTTTCATTTCGTGTTATGGTACTCTACTCTACTGTACCGCGTGTACAAACCGAGTCAAGAATAGTAACAGTGAACACATGCGACCAGTTGTGGTCGTCATCTCCGAGCTTCGATTTTGTCGTGTGACACAAATAACGCGTAAAGTTCTTCAATGCAGGTGTCAACGTCAACTTAGTAGTTTTCAATGTTGGGGTCGATAGCAAGCTTCCTTCACGTTAAACACGTTGCGCTTCTTGCGCGACAACATCAAAGCAGTCTAAGCAATCTGCTTCAGCCCCTCTTCTTCTTCTCCGACTCTTCTTCTGGAGGCGACGTCTAGGCAAAGGGTGCTGAACATCTGGCATCTTCGACAAGAGAGCCGCCTGCACCAAGTCAGCCAACTCAGTTTCTGACTTTCCGGCAGGATTGATTGGCTTATGAATGTGGATGTGCAGCTTTCCTCTACCGGGCTGGACGGGAAATAGCGAATTAGCAGGCATTATCGCGTACGTGTGACAAGGAAATTGGGACGATAGGAACATTTGCCTTGTGGCCATGGAGAAGATACCACCCTTGAAATCCATCAATCGCCCGTCTAGTGATCGCTGACCCTCCGGGAAGGCCATGAGTGGAACACCCTTCTTTAACCATGCTATGCCTTCCTTGAATGTTCGAAGTTGAGACCTTCGGTCTTCACGATCAATCAGTATATGATGCCTAAAAACGGAACGAGTGAGGATTATCTGCAGACAATATGCCCTGATGACACGATAAATACGTACGCCCTAAGTTGTTGACCAATACACGGACCTTCGCCAACTCTGCCTTGGCAATGAACTTGAATACTGGGTCCAAAAGGTGCAGATAATAGGAATGTCCAACCAAGAGGCGTGGTTGGCAACGTAAAGGCAAGGCCCTTGTCCCTCTCGGACTGCATCGGTATCGCCAGAGACGGTAGGGCGTGACATGCACATCGTGAGCCAAATTCGAGACCATATTTTGCCTGTGTAGTCGAAGACGGCCCTGTTGGGATCCAAGGTCTCGTTCATCCGATAAATCATGTCGACAGTTGACATGGCGAGCATCCATATCGGTCCGGTCACGAGCGACGCCATCAATGTGACGACGCCAAAGGCATTAACAATCTTTTCCTTTTCTCCTTCTCCGAGGGTGAAAAGAGGTTTGACTTCCTCCCTTGACAAGGCGAAGTTCTTGGCCATTATGTCATTCGCTGGAATGCTAGCAAAAAGTGGTCTTTGAACGTTTGTGCAGGTTTGTACGCTGGGGACGAAGCCCTGAACAGACAACACTGCCAGCACAAACACAGATGCTGTCTTTGGAATGTAGCTCATAGTCCTAGTTAAGTTACAAACTGAGAGAATGCTGAAAGCTATAGTATGGTGAGAAACGAGAAACCAAGGTGTCACCAAGAGTATATCGAATAATGTCGAGAGTTGAGGATTCATTTGGCAATTGGCACAACTTATAAAACTGAATACTGTAGTACTCGTTCCAGGTGTGTACCAGTACACGGTATGCATTTGGAAACGTCACTCTTAGATTTGTAGGTTGTAGACGGGCAAGATCGTACTTCGAACTCAAGATTCAGGGGTCTGTATGTCTGTATGGATTCCATGGCACAACCTACAAGTACAAGTACTGCACTGTTCGGCAGAGCAGCGCGTGATGAAGTCGAGTATGCATATCGTACGGAGTACTTGTATGTTCATACCTGTACTGGTATGTCCTTCGAGTATGTACTACTGGAGTACGTACGTATAAGGATTTCATGCTCCAAAACATGCAACACCATAGGAAGGGGTACGTGGAGACTAAGGTATGTCGAAACAATACGGAGACTCCACTAGAATTACCGAAACATTGTAGTACTGTAGTTATACTACGGTAGAGAGATTGCAGCCACATTCGAAATTCCTAGGTTGCGAAACCCATCGCATGTATCATTTGAATTATCTAATCACCTAAATTTGAAGATTGGGATTGAGAGTCCCATTGTTTTTGTCTTTCCGGAGTCTATTTATAATCTCCGTCACACTTGTTTGAGGGCCATAGACATTGTAGATCATGTCTATGGCCCGTTGCGAACTGTGCCCCAAGCTCACAAGGTTGCGAATCACATCCCAGATCACCTTCCGTCTCGAGTACTTATACTTCACCTGCCCTCGCTCGGTTTCGAGAAAGCCTTGCAGGCTTTCTCCCGACCCCGTGTAGATACTCATTCCACAAGTCGTAAAGACTTCGTGGATTCGGCATGAGGTTGCGGGATTCGTCATCGCGAGGGCAGGCCGGAGCAAAGCACGTCGAGAGCCTCGGCACCCTGATCGTCAACACCAGCAGCTGCAGCAGCAATTGCAGCTGCAGTAGCTGCCGTTGCTGCTGCAGTTGCTGCTGCTCCCCCCGGTGGTCTTGGCACACGTCGCGCTGGCTGCAGTGCAGCCCTCCTGACATTTCCATTGATTATGTGGAATCCTCGTTCCATCGCTTGCAGTATTCCAGCAATATCGTTTCGAATTTCAACGTTCTCGCGTCGAAGACTCAAAAAACCGCTTTGCAACTGAAGCATCCAGTTTTGAAGTTGGTCGCCACTCGCTTGATTGTTCTGTAGAAGTCTCTGGTTCAGTCTTCGCATGCTCGGCCCTTGTAGAAAATTGATTGTCTGCCTGCAGGTTCTCCATTTTCATTCTCCGCTCCCACAGCATCACCTTCGATACTTGTTGTTGGAATCTCATCAATGAAGACTGTACCTTGATTGCCGCTCACTAAAACTGGCACCTTCGAAATCGGATTCTGACCTTCGGCAATAACAATTCCCGTTTCCGACAATTCCCTCTTCACTCGATCTCGGTCTCCTGTTGAAATGAAATCAGAAGCAACACTCGAAAACACAAGCCAAAGCACAGCCTTACCCAGCACAATTGCTGTCGAATCCGGAAGTCGTCGCCGAATGTTAGGAACGACTTTCGTTAGAATAAATGTTGTCATGACATTCGAGTTGCAAATTGAATTATTGATCAAGTAGTAGCAAGCTCCGCCCATACACAGTTTCTCCGCCACCTTGCAATCTGGATAGGGCAGTTCGACATCGTCGTATCGATCCGAAACCCGTCCCCTCCCTTTCCAACGGCCTCTCGTGTCCTTGTCGTCCTTGGAGATTCCGCATCGACGAACATGAGTGGAAGCGAACTTGCGAATAGAGTGACTTCCAAGAAGACCTCCGGACCGGAACTCCTCCATTCGCAATACTTTCTGACCGAATATATTCTGTGCAGTTTCCTTGGCCTTGAGCCCGCCACCAGGTACTGTGATATCATCAGAGAATGCAAAAACGTAAGGCGAGGCCATCGCCGTCGCATTCGATCTCAAGTTGAATTCAAGCCACAAACCCAAACTGATGAATATGCAGAAAATTGGGTTCATACTCCCAAGCACAATCTGCCACGGTGCATCCCTTTCATCCTGTACATTCTTACTCCAGTTTAACCTTGTTTTCAATGCATTCTCAAAATTGTCGTGAACACGAATGTGGTCCATCACGACCTGTGTAGTATCATCAATTCTGGCAATCATGTGAAACTGAAAGTTGATAAGCGCCGGCATTCCAAGCTTCCAAATCCCTGAACTATGAGAACCACCAAATGTCTTGAAAACTTCATGCAAACGTCGAAACTCCCTTTCTTCCATTGGACGCCGCGTCTTCGATTCTGCTCCTTGTTTCCTCGCTTCCAGCTTCCTAAGATACTTAACAAAATCGTTCACTTCGGCACACTTCGTAGGATTTCCATCATTTGAACCTGTTCTCCAACCATGCAAACGATCTGGCATATAGAATGAAATAGCTTTTTTCCAAAAGGCAACAGTGTTAGCACGTACCAAGGGTCGAATCGCCAACTGTGGCCCGGGGTCAGGAACTCTGAAAGTTCTTATGTTCAACCATCGCATCAGTTCTTCTGGGGTCACCTGCCTCTTCTCGTTGTCAGTATACACTCGCCCATAGTCATATTGCTCCCTGACCCAACCGATGGACGCTCGACATCAAACTGTCCAAGATTCGCTTGTAAACCTTCTGACCTCTCATGGTGATCCGTGTCTTGAATGGTGTCAAAAATAACAAGAAATCATGCATTCGATATCAACAATCATGTTGTTCTTTTCTGGTACACATTCTACGATTCTACGTCCGATGCCAGGTTGCATCCGAAGCAAATTTGGATACGAAATTATGACCCTACATGCGTCATGGTTGCATACAAGTATTATCCCAAGTCTGATACAAGCTACACAAATCTACGTTCCAGATACTATACAGTACTACAGTATTAATTTTCTCGCCTCCGCGAAAACCCACGCAACAATACCACTTGGGTTGCATTTCCCAGACAATACTACAGTACACCGATTAGTCGGTATGACATACCTGTACTGGAGTACTCGGTACCATTAGTACTCAGTACAACTATGACATACTGGGTACTCGTACTAATCCAATACTCCTACTGTAGTATCTCCCATCATACTGTACCAAGTTTTTCTAGGGGTAGGCTGCGATCGCTCTATCAGGCAGGTATCATAGATGCGCCCACTAAATGTGCTTACGAAAATAGCTTCCAGCATGCGCAATGCGCAGGTGGGAATGATCGGACGTCACTCGGGTCACAGCAGGACCAGTCGGAGTACAAGGACAGACTCCGGCCACCAGCACGATCGAATGTAGTGAACACTTGAACTCGAACTCGGAGTATGATTGAGATTGAGTGTCGCGCGAGAGATCCAGCACAAACCCACTGTATCTGCTACGTTGTTACTTCGTACCAGGTAGCAGCCTGCAACCTGCTACACTGGTATGAAACCTGCGACGGAGTCTAAATAATGGGCGGTGCAATGGTCTATACTGTATACGCTAGTATTCATGTCATCCAAGTACGGTCGAACTGGTACCAGTACAGTGTACTGGGTACCAGGTACACTGGTACCTGAGATACGAGTACCAGCCTACCGGTACCAGGTACTGTAATGAAGGATTAGGACGTATGCCATATCATGATATCATACACAAGGAACTCGACTGGGACCTGGGGCCTGGTGCCCCGCAAGATCATGCCATATATAATATACTAGCTCCAATGCGGCGGTTTGAGTGCACACGGTTGAATAAAGGTCCACGACACGAAATTCACTACTCGTACCAGTAGGTGCTGGTATAGATTCTACGCCATATCCTTCGTTAGGCATTCTGTGGATAACACAGGATATTAACCCGACGAGAACAACGATTTGACCATGACAAGCTAGCATTGTCCACCTCTGTTCTTCCTCTTCTCACTACATCTGCTTCATTGAAATGGAGACAAGCAATGCAGCATCGTGTGCACTTTGTCTTGAAGGACTTTTGTACAAACGAACAGGAATGCTTCAATGTCATGGAATGCCAACAACCTGAAATGCGCCGCCGCGCAAGGACGATTCACTAAGCAGATCAGTGATACCGACGTATGTTCCACACTTATTGGCGCAAATTAAGAGGTGTGCTTCGATCCCGCAGAACTTCAAAACATCAGTTGTCCAATGTGCCCCAATGGCGGCACACCAAATATCCAATGTGCCGCGGAATGCTGGCATGTGATCGAAGGGGACATAAAATCGCACGAAATTGGCTCAGCCAAGTGTGTTGTGGCTCAATCGCTGGCACAAGAGGACATTGTTGCATCTATAATCTCGCTCTTCTGCTGATCAAAGCCAATTGCTGTTTGCCATGCACCGGAGGCTAGGATGAACCAGCAACTGATAATGTAACAAAAGGAAGATGTGGTGATACAACATGCAACAATTTACTTGCAGCGGCGTTGGTGATGACTAGTTCATCGGATTCATGTTATCTGCTGTACTTCCAAGGAGTTTGATACTGTGGTTGCAAATCACATGAATGTCTTCTTTGCACCCGCCCTACTTTGCTCCGACCCTGCTGATCCAGATGACTTGATTGATAACACCTTCGCAAATGCGACAAACTATTGCTGTTCCGATGCAGCAGTGTTAGGCATTTATGCGAGTGGTGATGTTCGAAGGAGGAGCACCTGAGAAGTCAGGCCCAAGCAGTTATTGATTGTGGCTGCTAAGTGCATCAAAATGAGTGCAATTATTTGTGTTTTGCAACATCAGTGGCGGTCGTACAGATACGGCTATGATTTCCTTGGAAAGCAGGATATAGTTGGTTGCACTGACTCCTGTGATACTCCTGATGGTGTAGCAATGGACGACTGCTGTCATAGTAGATAGGTAGCACTGTTGTAGTAGCATCAAGTATTTACATGCATGGTTATCTTCTTCTTCATGATGGTGGCATCAAGAAGAAACCAGGGATCAAGAAGTACGGAGATGCTGGTGTCAATTTTCACGTCGATGGCGATTAGTACAGAATAGTGTCTACATGCGATTGCCGTAGGGCTAGTAGTAAAGCTACGAGACGAACGAGAAAATACCTTGAAAACCGTGCACCGAACCGCAGCCTTGGAGGTCGAATCCACTGATTCCCAGATGTCGCCTCGGCTTTTCACAGCTTCCGGCGATACGGCTAGTGTGCGTTGTGAATGTCGTAGTAACTGCGATTACTGATTTGCACGCTACTTGTCTGTAGGTTGACTCTAGTATGGCTAGGTCTCTACAGGCGTTGTAGTGGGCTAAAAACGCAGTGGTTATGACGTTAGTGTAATCCTAGAGTCAAACGGCTCCTGGATGGCTTTCACTAGCACATGCCTGTGGGATGGCGGGTGGGGTAGCGAAAAATGGTTAGGCAGATGTAACATCACCATTGCCATCGATTCGATCACTCATGAGAAAAGTGAGTGATCGATTCTCCATCCAGGTACAATTTCCCGCCAGTAGTATGGTACTACTGGCTGTCCTTGGTCCATCATAATTCGACTACGTAGCAACTAAGGCTGTAGGCTATGGTGTAGTGTACTATGTGCGCTAGTACGCCTACTGCAGTTTGGCCTACGTCTTATCTGTAAGAATCCACTGGATTCCCAGATGTCGCCTCGGCTTTTCACAGCTTCCGGCGATACGGCTAGTGTGCGTTGTGAATGTCGTAGTAACTGCGATTACTGATTTGCACGCTACTTGTCTGTAGGTTGACTCTAGTATGGCTAGGTCTCTACAGGCGTTGTAGTGGGCTAAAAACGCAGTGGTTATGACGTTAGTGTAATCCTAGGAGTCAAACGGCTCCTGGATGGCTTTCACTAGCACATGCCTGTCCCGTGTCGTCTGCTGACGCTGTCACCTCGCAGAGGTGGCAGTGGTGGGTGCCGTATCGATCGGATGCAGACGTTAAAGCCGGTGCACTCGAAAAAGAAAAAGAAAACATTTAATGGAATGTATTTTGGGGTGGCTGCGTAGGTGTCACTATGACTTTCTCGTACATTAGACTGATGCAGTGTGGGCATATCGGCATATGTCATAGTGTCGATACTGCGTTGCGAGCAAAATTTTAAATTCGTTTACTTCGTTGCGCTTGCGTTTGTGAGTAATGGGCTTACGCGTTACTACGCTGAGTACCGTGAGGTAGCATGCACGAATATGTGGTACCTTGAAGAGAGGTTCGGTGTTGCGAGCGTAGCGAGGCGAGCCTTTTTGGTGTCGTTTGGTTTTAGTTGTTGCATTGGGATTGTTGCCATACTTGACTACTTTAGTGTTGGTAGTATTGCGTTTTAGTATGGATTTTGCGTTTGCATTTATATGATACCTCGGGGTGTGGGAGATTGGTTGGGATAAGGGTGCTATTTTGATTATAGGAAGTTTGGGATGCAGCTAGCATCGTTAAGGGCTTCGTTATGTCGGCGAGATGTGACGGCGAGATTACGAAGGTAAGTCATGAATGCGTTTGACTTCCATCGCAATAAATGTTTTATTTCCATTTCATGGAAACCCATTGCATATAGTGTGGTACATGCGCCAACGCGCAATGAATGACTTGACCACATTTGCAGTTCTGCTCGGTTGGCGATGGGGTCAAGGTTGAAAAGTTTGGATGCGGCGTTGCGTATACCGGTTTCGACGTCTGCAGACGTGATGTTGTAGATACTGCCATTACTGTGGCGATATATACTCAATGGCAGGTTTGGGTGTTTATTGGTGAGTTCTGCATGGCGCTTCAGGATTTGCATGAAGTTGGTTACGAAGCAGATTGCAGGATTTTTAGTGTTGCGGACAAAAAGTTTTTTCTCTCTCCATTCTCACCGTTTTTTTGCTCTTCAAATCGCAGGCGGATACAGCCGACGGCGTTTGGGTTTTTCAAAGCGTCGTGTATGGTTAGTAGTTGGTTGGATGCTGTTGTACATTGGGACGTCGCGCAGGGTGAATGCGTACGCGTTCCCGAACCGGTTGAGGTGGTGCGAATGGATTAGTTGGTTTGTTGAGTTTGTTTGCATCCATTCAATGCCTCTGCATCCGGCGTATAGATTGCACAGGGTCCAGTTTGCGAGGGCAGCTTCGATACAACAATCATCCGCTTGGGTTGCTGCGGATTGTGCGATATACTTGTGCATTTCGAGGGTAAATGGCTCGCGTCTGTTAGGGACTGACTCCCATCGTTTTTGTTCGTCGAGGACTTTTGCTATGGCTGGTGCCAATCGCGTATCAGCTGTTGATCGAAATCTGGGGTCAACGTCTCGGTATCGTCCGAGAAATTTTGCAACGTCGAGTAAGTAACTTGCGATTGTGCTTGCTTTTAGCGACTTACAATGGAGCGATGAGCCTGTTGCGAGGTGTGTAGCGTACAAAGCGAGTTGGTAGTTGGCGCGCTCTTGTGGTTGATTTGCAAGGGTCCAGTCATCATCTAAGTTCAGAGTGTGACAAAAGATGAAGTAATGGATGCGGCGACTTCGAATTGTCCGAGCTGTCTTGGCAGAGTTGTGGTTGCGTTCCATTGCTCGCTGAACAGCCTGGACTCCAGGTTGGATAAAAGTTCTGGATGAGGGCGGAAATAGCGATAGGATGCGAGTTTCGGCGCCTCTCGAATATCTGTTGGTGGCGCCAGGCCAGAGACGGTATGTGAGTTGGTGGGCGTGAAATAAAATCTGCCAGGGAATTGTTTTCCCCTTTGATGTGGTTACAAGCGACTGCGATTGAGGTGCGTTCTAAGAGGGCTGCGTACAAATGGACCAGTTGTTGGCCTTTTTCCGAACGCGATGAGACTTTATGGGCCCAATTTTGAGAAGGGCTGTTGTCTGTGCGGATAAGCAGTTTTGCTAACGCTGGGATTCCGCGAGGGAATTTTGTTGCGAGGGAAGGTTGGAGTTGGTTTTCTTCCAGGGTTGTAACGACTGCTGCGAGTTGGAGGATGACGATTGTGAACTCCATGACATTGATATGGAGGGTTTTGCTGCGATGGCTTGTTTGGTTTTGTTGACCAGTGTACTTCGAACCAAAATTCAAGTTCGTCACAAAATGCTCCGCCGGCTGTCAGACATGCGTCTCCGAAACTCGTGAATTGAGGGTCTCGGGATGACATGTCCAATTTGCATTTCCCATTTGTAGGTTGGGTTCGCAATGAGACTATGGATATGAGTGAGTTCGCATAGTACGGATTGCGTGAGTGGGATTTTGACTTTTTGCGACCAGAGTAGAGCTGCCATATCTCTTGCGATCATGGCGTCGATACGATGGTGCAAGTGTTTGGGCAGTTCAGATTTGTATTTTTGGTTTTCCCTTGACGACTGATATAGCCTCGGACTTGATGGAATCGGGTTTGGATGGCTCGTCTCAGGGCGTTTTGGAATCCGAAGAAAAGGGTTCGACCTTGGCGGTTCGCTCGCGATGCGTCTGCGAGGGTTCCATGTAAAGTTGCTGCTTCAATAATGGTGCATGTGTCTTTGGTTATCCATGATGCGAGCATTTCTGTGAGTGAGTTTCTCTTGTCCTCTGGTAATGTGTATGTGAGTGTTCTCGTGTTGAACTCCCATCCAACGACCCGGCGTGTGTGACCATATGCTGATCCAAATTTTTCCCAAGAAATTGGGTCGGGAAATCTGCCGTCAGGGTACCCCAGGATTTCATACAGGCTAATGATGCTTGCTGCTGCTGCTCTGGGCATGAGTTCCGATATATCTCCATACATGTTATCATCGACGTGATGATTATATCGGGGTGCTTGCCTGTTTCCGTATTTGTCGAAAACTCCTCGATTTTTTGAGTCGGGTATTGCGATTGCGAAAGTTGTTCTTTCTGCTTCTGTCGCTGGTTGCGCAAATGAAATTGGTGGCATGTATTTGGCTGCGCGGTTGACAATGTCGGGGTCGTGCCACAGTTTTTGTGCAAGTTGTTGTCGGGCGCGTGCGATTGGTTCCCAGTTGGATGGGCTTGTGTTGTCGCCAAACGTTAATCCTGTGTGCATGATGAGTGTGTCATGCGAGATTGCACTGTGCATTGCGACTAAATTCGGGTTGTATTTGATCCGAGGGAATGCGCATTGAACATCGTCGTCGCCTGTGTGTCGATCGTTCTTGGGTATGAGATCGCTAGGTTCCAGTGCCAAATGCAGAATTGTTGGAACGAATCGGCGAAATGAAGCGGTGGTTCGTTTACTTTGCTGGTCCAGTCGTTTATTGAGTGTGCTCCTGCCCAAGGCCTGAAACTGCTATCCGATACTGGTCGTGGCTTTCGTCTGTGGTGCAGTATGTCGACGAGGCCTTGCGGTGTCAGGTGGGTATTGAGCGTGAAATGGACGAGCGCCGGGTCCATAATTAAGGTAAGGCCTCGTTTGCTTTGCTTCACGATGGTGCTTCTGAATGCGTCTGGGTTTTCCCTTGCTGACTTGTGGTTCCCATAATTCAGATATGCATTGAAGTTTTCATTTGTCGCTTCCGCGTTGCAGTATGCTGGCGCCCCTGTTGTTAGGATCCTGTCAACGTCATCGTACACATCTTTCGTGAGTACTGGTTTGAGTTTCGCGAGTACTTCTGGGGTGTTGATGTGTTGGTGCACGTGTGGTCCGCCAATGAAACGAACGACTGTTGCTATGTCTCCATTAAAATGGAGGGCACATGCTGATGTCATCGCTTTCCAGTCGTCTCTTATTGTTGCCGTCTCCTCCCAGCCTTGTTGGTAACCTTGCAGGCTTCGAAAATCCAGTGGGACATACTTTTTTCGAAGTTGCTGAAGTTGTCGTACCCGATACGATGCTTTTTCGAGGGCTTTGGTTGCCCGACATGACAAGAAGCCGCTTTTCAGGAGCGGCAATAAAATGTGACACAATGATTTTGCAGAGTAAAACGATTGTTGTAATGAGTCCTTACCGAATGGTTGGTCGAGTTGAACTTGGACACTTGTTGGCAAGATTGTCGCAACGAAATGCTCGAGCCGTTGCGTTGTAAGTTTGCCTGGTGCGAGCCATGTTGCCTGCTGTTTTTGCTTGAGGATGCTTTCATTGCTGGTATTGCCTTTTGGACTCGCTTTGTTCGTTCCATTATTGCTTGGAACTTTCGTACATTCTGACATCACAGGCGGTAAGTCTGAGTTTTCGTTGTGTGATTTTTGTGATGACTTGTTTTCTGTGCCGTGCGGTACTGCTCTTTTGTCTTGTTCTTGTCTTGTCGGCTGTGGGTTTTTGTCACTTTGTGCTATCTTGTGATAATACTTTGGCTTGGTGGACATTGCTGTGAGTGGCATTCGGATGTGTGTAGTGACCGGCGTTGCTAATTGGAAACTAGGCAGCAGGAGTGGTTCTACAGTGCGATAAATGAATTGACTTCGTGAGTGATTTTGAATGGATTTTATTTATGGCACTTTATGCGGTTGAGTTTGTTGTGGACGATTGGTTTGACGAGGAGTTACCTGCTGGTGTTGCCCATGCTGCGGCTTCGGGCGTCCATTCAACTGCTGCTTGGGATTGAACCCACGTAACCATCTTTGCTTTGATGTCGTTGCTGACTGAATTGTTGAGATTGTTCGGGAAATGGAAGAAGTTGCACGTTGGGTACGTGCATGTTTTACCTTCGTATGCGCTGCGACAGCACATTAAAGTGAACTTGTTTGGTCTCGATGGATGAGGGAATATTGGCCCAGGATGGAGTAGCTTTGCAGAGGAATCGGTGGCCAGCTGTTTAAGGATTGTTTTCCCTTGCGCTGCGGTTGTCTGTGCAATGTTGTCCAGCAAGTTGCTAGCGTTTGGGGTGTTACTTGTGTTGATGTCGTTGATGCCTCCCATCTTGCCGAAATGGTACAGTTCGGTTGATTTGGCGTTAGTTCGGGAGCTTGCTTCTTCGACTTGCTCTTGTTGGATGACTTTGATGGCTCCTTCCATTCGAGTCTTGTATTCTGCAGTCCATGTTCTTGCTGGTGCGAGATGATGAAATGCGAAATGTGTTTTGATACCTTCGGGATGGAGAACTGTGTGCTGATGCGCCCATGTTGCTGTCCTGATTGCGGCTGTGAGTGGTTGGTCGAACAGTTCTGCTTTCAAGTCGCTTGCTGAAGCGAAGCGGTTGTCTTTGAAGTTCATTTCGGATGCGACTGCTTCAATTGCTGTTTGGAGAAGTTTGGTTGCCTTGCTGTTTTTATTTGCCTTCAGAACTTGAATGAAGACGCTGTCGAGGGCGGCTTTTTTGAACGTTTTCGTTGTTGTTCCATCATCGTTTGTTGTTTCGATAATACTCGCGAAGAGGATCTCGTAGAAAGCTTGATTTTCCTTTGCTTCGCTCGTGCTCACGTTCTGTGCTCGTCATTGCTTTGGACGAATTATCGGTGATTGCCGATGTGAGGTTGAGCAGGATTGCTTCGACATTATCGGTTGGAGTGATGTGTGTTGCACTTGCGTTGATTCGTTCTGGTGCTTTTGGCGGGGTTGTGAATGCAATTCGACGAGTGAGTTTGCTTCCGTACGTGACGTATGCGTTTTCTTTGGTTGCGAGGACGGCGCTTGTGACTTTGCGATACAATGGGTCGTTTGGAGTCAAGAAGTTGACTACGACTGTAAAGCGGCTGACGAGGTTGGTTTCCGTGTGAAGGGAGTTGCGTCGAGTTGGGTGTACGTGAAGAGTGTATCTCGTGCTTGGATGGAGTAGTTTTTGAGGTTCACTCCGTACCTCATAGATTCATACCAAAGATGGAATTCGTCGAGGTTTGGCGAGCCTGGGAGGTTTCGGATTGTATCGGTGGTTGTAACATCGATGATGTTAGCTGTTGGAATGCTGTATCCTCCTGTGAGTGGGAAGATTTTGGGGATCAGGGTGATGCATGGAGTGTCAGTTGGGTCACTGATTTCGATGCCAAGGCGGTCTGGTCCTGGAGGATCTGCGACGGTTCCTTCCTCGGGATCGGGACCTTCTTCGTTCAATGGGTCGGATGCAGAGATTGCCATGCTGAGGAGGGTTGGAAGGCTCGTCATAGGTGCGATGGTGATACACTGGCCTTTGACGTCTCGCATGCGGATGGTGACAGGGCAGATTACATCCATGGCGTCGCCAAGAGAGCCGGCGAAGACGGCTTCGGTTCCTTTGCGGTTGGAAAGGACAGGAGAGAATAGCTAGCGTAGCTGGTCCGTTTGGGACGTCCATGAGGAAGGCCATTTGGTTGACTAGTCCGCTGTCGCAGAGGTTAGCGAGACGGGTATCCGCTGGGAAGTCTTTGGAAAGAGTTGTTGCAACGCGGAGAGCCTTGGATGGATCGGGTTCGTAAGCATGAGCGAAACTGTTGAGCTTCGCATCGCTGGCGGCTTGGTGAGCTAGATCACGGAGGGTAGGTTCTGCGGCTGCAGGGTTAGGAACGTTGGTTTCGACTGTCAACATGGTTGAAAGAGGTTTGTTGCACTTTGGAGTTTAGACGGGAGGTTGTTGAGATTGCTTTTTTGTGTGCATAAATTCACTTTATACATGGGTGTGTGAATGGCTTTGCTTTCTAGTATTACTTTGGTGTATAAAGCAGGGTAGAATGTTTGCTGTATCGTTGGGACTGGATTCGAAGTGGGTTTGGGGTTGTTTGGAAATGGGGCAGGTATTATAGGTGTGCATGTATATTTAGTCACACAGACGATAAATCTCTTGATTTTGAATGTTTTGTTTTTGGTCATTGTGGTCTTAGTTTTCCATTGTATTTCGGGTACTACTTCGTTTGTGTTTGTAGGTGTAGGTACGCTATTTAGTAGTGTACTTAAGTTGTATATGGTAGTACGTTGTACTATTTTTGTTGGGTAGGATATATTGGTCTCCTGTATGTATAAATTACACGTTGGCTATTTAGTGTTCTTGGATGTCTGCGTGTTTGATTGCTCGTATTTAGTACAGTTGGTGTGTGTTTGAAATGTCTTTTACAGATAGAGAACTTTTTGAGTACATGACTCGGTTTGTTCGAGTTTTATGATGGTGGCGCCATCATTGTGAAGTTGCAATGATGTTTATTTGTTGTTGCACTACTACTCGGACTAATGTATTCGTTTACAAAAGTTGTAGATTGGGTTGTTTGGTTGATCGCTTGATCGCTAGTTTTGTTAGCATCGCTTGATGCGTTTTGATGTGATTTTTTTATCGTGATGATTTTTGGCGGCGGCGCTGATTGCAGGATCGCAGGATCGCGTTTGTTGCTGTAATGGTTGTACAATTGTTGTTGGACACATACATTGCTATAATGTAGTGTCGTATTTGTGTTTTTACTCGGCTCACAAGTTGTAGCGAAAAATGGTTAGGCAGATGTAACATCACCATTGCCATCGTTCGATCACTCATGAGAAAAGTGAGTGATCGATTCTCCATCCAGGTACAGTAATTTCCCGCCAGTAGTATGGTACTACTGGCTGTCCTGGTCCATCATACCCGACTACGTAGCAACTAAGGCTGTAGGCTATGGTGTAGTGTACTATGTGCGCTAGTACGCCTACTGCAGTTTGGCCTAAGTCTTAAATGTAACGTTCGAGAGGGTTCCTTCGCAGCTCTCACATGGTACTTTCCCGGAGATCAGATGTCGTAGGTCACGTCGCAGGTCATAGCGAACGATTCAGATGGTGGATGCAGTACCGACATCCCGGGTGACATAGATTGACATACCCGAATTGATACACACTAAAAACGATACGACATATCAACAACACATCACGACTTGAAGCCCAATCCCGTTCACAAACCAATCAAACATGGTCTGCAAATATGCGAGTACGAGTAGAGTATCTAGTTGTACCTACCTGGAGCCTGGAACTGTTGTATCCTGTTGGCTATCATGCCAATGCAATATAACACGATACAACTCTTTATTTCTCGTTTTGCAGTACTCTAGTCGCAGTCTTTGCACCCCTACCAACTTAGGAGCTACCTCTTAGTGGATGATTAATCGTGGGCCGATACTACCTGTACCGCTCTAGCTTTCCGTCCTTGGTTCAGTCACGCGCGGCATCACATCTACAACGATACAACTCTGTGCCGTTTCAGTTCTCCGTGTAGTAAGGACATTCTTTCCAACCACCGTGGGATTGGGATAGCAATGTCAGATCTGGTCTGCACCATTTCCTCGGGCCGTGTAGAGCCCAAACTTGTTCCAGATACAGTGGTTGCAATTGCGATCGAGATACATGATATGACATCAAATAAAGTCTGCAGTCGGCAGGACTTCTGCTTTGTTGCTTCGTACTCGAGAACCTATTTTGGTAATCCGTACTCAGATCAGGATGACTAGAGATCATGTAATTGCTCCTAAGTTAGTGTGACCTGCAACATTTTTCGAAACTCCCGCGAGAATTCACTTTGTAAAAATTTCTCAGCGTTTCATGTCATGAGAATGGGATTACAACCAGCCTTGCGCGAAGTTGCGTATTGATTACTAGGCGAGCATTAGGAAAACTAACTCCATTTCCACGCAATTCGCGATATGAATCGAAAGAGTGGCGAGGGTCTCTTGAAGCACGCCACAAGTGGTAGATGACGTAACGATTCTAGTTATGAATATGCTTGGGCAACTCCCAAAGACAATCCCAATTGGGAGTCTTTCTGCGACATCTGGGTCGCCTAGTCACGTTCAGCACTGTCCAGCCGAAGGATAAAACTCTTAATTCGATCCCAATACTGATGCGTTCGTCGCGGATGAGCCAACCCGAATCCGATGAGATAGAGAATCCAACAGCATTCCGAACCCACACCGGAATCATATTCGGCAAGAGTGCTCCCATGTTCTAACCTTGGATCGTCTTGCGCTCCCTAAGCTGCATAGGCACACGGAGACGATAAAGATAAAAACCAAGCTCGGCTAAGATGTTATTGGCTCTTTTTGATTATCCGATAATGGACGCAAGCATAAGTGTAATTCTGAGATTTCGGTTCAGGATTCGGGACGTTCAGGGGCAACAGCCGCCTGCTGGCGACAACAACCCTTTTATCCCTTCTGTCGCGGAGTACGGTTTCCACCACCTCTCATGAGGGTTGATTTTGACTCTTCCATCCTACTGTGCAAGGGCGGACAAAGGCATTTTTGCCCTTGGTAAAATCGGTCGAGCCAGTTTTCCTTGGCACCACCACCCGCACGGAACTTGTCCTTGAAATCCTTCTTCTTATCAAAGGCTGGTTTGGCATTTTCGGCCGGGAACTCTTCTTGCTTTGCATCCATTCGTTTGGCGAACTTCAAGTCTTCAAGTTTCTTCTGTTCCACTTCCTTCTGGAACCAAACGAATCGCCTCTCGTCCTCGGCGTCGTAGGTTTCATCCGAGGACAAGATTCCGTTGTTCGTTGGAACATCCTCGGCACCCACTTCCTTCTGTTCCGTTTCAGTCTGAAATGAAACGTCCTCATTCATGAAAGCTTCCATTTCAACGACGGGTGCCATGGTAAAGAGATCACAAGGAATGGCGGTCAATAGCGATGCGACGAATGGGACTCCAGTGAGGCAATGTGTCTACGTCTCTTGGTCTCGGCGTCGTGGTGATTGTCCCCAACCCGAACTTACCGTCATGGCAACACCTGCCACTGTACCGACTTTCGTTGCGGTATTCGTCAGTGCGTACCGGTATTTACATACGATTGTACTGTATGGGTACACGTCCTCGATAGGTTTTTTTAACAACGTAGAAAGGATACGACATCAGTAATACAAATTTCACTATTGCGACAAGTAACTGGTAGAACTACAAGGTACTGTACATACTCCGGCGTACTTGTACTCGAGTACCAGAGTACAGGAGGACTCGAGTACTTGAACTTCGAGTTCCAGGGTCCAGGTACTAGTACTGTACATGAAAAATGCTACTGCTACGAGTAGTGCAGTCCACGAAGTTGGCGGACAATAAGAATGCAGAATACGTCATACAGGTACGTGGTACTAGTATCAGGTACTTGGAGTATTCTGGAACATTGAGGTACTAGTACTCGGCGTGGAAGGTAATGTAGTACCTGGGACCACGTAGTACTACGTAGAACTCGTTCCATTTATGTCATCATACTTCTACCAGGTAGTAGCAGTACTGTAGTACATGTACATAGCTGTTACAAGTACCCCCCATATAAGGTTCGGATTCATGTAAAACTGTATAACATATGTACCGTACATGTACCTGGTACACATATATGTATGGTACTGTACTCGAGTACCTGGTATCTGGAACTTGTACTCTCTACTAGTAGAGAGAGTATGATGATATGATGATAGGATGACGGTTTGTTGTTTGTTTATATCATATATCATACAGTAGAATCGTAGTTGATTCCTTCGACATGGTACAGTACCAGGTACAGGCAAGTAGCCAAGTACATGTACCTGGTACTACATTTGCAAGTATGCATACAGGATTGTAACTTGAACAAATGACTGCATCTCCACTAAGGTTTAGATATTTGAGGATATTCTGTTGTCGACGTCACATTAAAGTAGCAGGTGCAACCAACACCTTGTCATTTTTCAAAAACGCAATTCGCAACGAAAAAATATTTTTTGACCCATTCGTATTTACTCTCTATACGACTAGTTGCACACATCAAAACCGGATTTCGAAGCAACGAACGAAGACCGCAGCCATGGTTCACCTTCCTCCACAAGTCGATAAGATCTGTCAGAAGATCGATGCTTTCATGGTGAAGTATCCATCGCTTACTCAGTATGGTGCGTGTATCAATTGATTCCGAAATTCATTCTCTTTGAGATCCCTTTGTGGGGTTCCGATCGTTCAATACTGGGGCTACGTGCGGCAAATTCTGCCAGTTGGGTGATGTTGTTCTGTTGCCTGCACAGGATGTTCACAATGAAACCTGCGACTTCCTGTTGGGTTCGCATCGACCTGTCTTGTCTCCACTGTTGATCCACGGCAATGTGGAATGTGGATTCATGCACTGTACAATGCGGTGCTGTTTGCTTGGTTGTTTTGGGTTGCGGCACCTTTAAACACGGTTCCGTGGGATTCGTATTTTGGCACGTATGATACCAGGTACCTTCTGGAACACAGCGAGGGAATATTGGTTACGAGAGCCGCAATTGTCAGGTGTCTACTGTTCACTCACACTACCTTTCTCTTGCTACAACGAGAACAGATCGCTTGAAGGATCTCGAAACAAAGTTCGAAGTCCCAAAGGCAATCCTTTTTGTTCTGATCACGAGCGTTCTCACTATCCTCACCTGGGTCGTCGGCGGAGCGAAACTTATCTCTGATCTTATGGGTTTCTTCTACCCTGCCTACATGTCGTTCAAGGCCATCGACTCTGTCGAAACGGCTGACAACACTCAGTGGCTTACATATTGGGTGGTCTTCTCGCTATTCTCCATTGTTGAGTCTACTGCATCGGTTTTGACTACATTTATTCCCTTCTATTTCTACATCAAGTGCGGTTTCTTCCTTTGGCTTTACCACCCCAAGTTCCAGGGGGCACAAATGGTGTACAACGATGTCGTCCGACCTCTCCTTCTTCCTTACTTGGAACAGGCAAAGCCAGCGAAGAAGACTAGCTAGATGTCTGGGAACCAGGTAGCAAGGAATCATTTTACTGTTCACTCGTGAAATTGCACCCTTTACACTATGTGATTTCATAATAAATCAGAATAACGTCTTCTAATGCACACTCATTCAAATAGCGTTGTCGCATTCCTTCGCCTGAAAGGTCTTCGTGATCCTTGCGGGTCACGTAGGCGCTGTCAGCTCGTTCGTCCATTCCTAACCGTGCTCTAGCTGTATTAGATCGAAAACGCAGTCAATAAACAGATCGTACCCTAACTATTGCATTCTCTTTAAACTGCTTGAGAAGAAACTTCGTCCTTGAGCAGTTGGATGTGTTCTCGGAATTGTTCATTTACTTCGCAGCGACAGGGTCGATGCTTGAATCAAACTGGCAGGTATTGCCCTGATCGACGTTCCGTCCGCCTCGGCGATGAAACATCTTCTTCAAACTCCAAGTCGTCATGGTCGACAACTGTCTTGCTGATTATTGGAGACTCGGGTTGAATTTGAATCTGAGGAGCCACGTAGGAGTAGGGATTGTAGCCCGCGTTGTTGTAATCTACGTCCACATGATGATGACGGAGGTGTTGTTGTGGTTCTTGTTGATGTACCAACAGATGCGGGTCGAACGCCGGTGAGCGGTCTTCCTGAAGCAGATGCTGCGGAATGTGAGACATCTCCATGGAACGTTGCCTTACACGCTTGCCAAGATTCGTAAAGTTGGGAATATGTGTAAAATTGACGGTGGGATCTTCAATCTCGTTTGCCGAGTTGAGATCGAACGGAAACATATCAAGTTCAACATCGTCCAGGTCCATGACGTTGTGCGGCTCGTCTCCGGTGGGTGCAAACTCCAAGGGAACGCGCCGAGTCTTCCGATTGAGCGATTCACCTTTGACTCGCTTCTTTCGCTCAACGTCGCCCCGGCGCTCGCAAATGAATTGTGCCAGCACCATGTGAAAGCCTTTGTCGCGCCCCCAGCTTCTCGCTAGATGGCGAAAAGATGATTGAGGGCAGCCGGACAATAGACAAATTTCCAACCAGACTAACTCTCGCTCCCATCCCTCCAGCTGAACAGCTGGATTGGGAACGGGAGGAAGTCCTCTAGAACGACGCTCTTCATTGCGATGCCAACCCCTTGGCTTCTGCCGATCAAAGCCATCTTTGAGGTGCTTGATAAGAGGCATTGCCTCCTTTTCTTCAGACCACCCAATAGATGCAGGAAGTATCGAATCAAAAACAGATTCTCCGACTGGCTCTGGAGACATATCTTCTTCTGTCAAAGGCTTAGCTATGAGCTGCGTCTTGGTTTGCTTGAAATGGAATTTGCACATGCCATCGAAGTTTCCCTGGGCCTGTTTCGGGCATTCCTCCACTTTGCATTTTCTGGTCTTGGCTCCGTGTCGTTGACACAAACCCTGTGATTTCACGATCTTGGAGCAGTTGGGAATGCGGCAATAACGCCGCTTATGCTTCACATTGCTGTCGTCCCTGTCGACGACCATGATGGATATACTCATGATGATGTGCTCACTCGTGTGAAATGCGCTCAATAAATATCTTGAACCTTTCGGTTTCTTCACACTCGATCCCACTTCACCACTGGAATGACTACACTTCGCTGGATGAGAAGAGGAACAGGATTACTGGAATTGCTATCCTCCACAACACCGCAACGCACGACTACACTGAACCGGTGTCGTTTACGATACACTTGAGTGTGCACAGAACACCGTGTATGCTGTATGCATATGGGCTATGGGCGCTAATATGTGTTTGGTACAAATGCCGTTATGCATAAAAGTATGCAATTACAGAAGTGGACTCGGTTGGATTACTGGTGCAGGTACAAGTATGACATACCAGGTACAAGTACAAGGTACCAGGTACCAGGTACCGGTACTTTCCGTACGAGTACTCCGTATTTCACATACAGTTCACAACGGTGTTGTAGTACTGGAATGTGTGTTGAGAGTTTCACGGTGTACAGTTGCACTGCCATCACGAGTTACAGTACCTTTTGTATCCTGAAATTGAGCTGCCAAGTCCACTATCCACTGTCACCTTCCACGAGCAACGTGACGAACATTATAGGTCTTGGACCGATACGCATCCCGCAAACGGGAAAGGATCAAAGATCAAAGTATCAAAGTTGATGGCGGTGCTGGCATGGAAGTGGAAAGGGCAAACTTTTTCAAGACGAGAATGTTCTGAACAGTCTTTCGATCATGGTTTCAACATTTCAACGCCAATCTTATGATGTGCCGTTTCACGAAGCACCTTCGACAAACTACCAGGTACTTAACGACTACGACGACGCAACACTTTGACCCGTGGATTTGACGAAAAGCTGTGAACAAACGGGCAACGACGATTGCACTGGCTTTACGGATTCCACCAAACACTTACCTCTTCCATCAATCCATAGGAACTGTGGGTGTTTCCAAAGGGGATAAACACCTCTCGCGTTCCGTGGAGTGCATTTCTGAGATGAACGAGGTCACCTTCTCTTCCACAACAGCCTTGCTCGCGTTCTTTCTGTAATGGTTTTGTTGTGAGTGAAACATGAGCTGATGGGGAAGCGCCCTCGATGCCCGTCTGAGAGGTCTACGACTAGTTTGCGACTTCGTAGTCGTGAAGTGTCTGTCTGGAAACTGAAGAAACCACGAGTCAATGCGGTTGATAACTAATCATGCAAGCGTATCGTACATTGCAACCATGATTGTTGTTAACAAAGTATTTCTCTAGCAAATGAGAGATTAAAATGGTACATAAAACATTAGTTCATGTCGAGCTGCGTTAGAATGGCACACTATAATGGGAAATTCGTATGCTCTTATAGACGTTCCACAGTCGGAATACCCAACAAGCTCAGCAGAAGGCGAATCGTTGAGGCAGTTGCCATGCAAAGGGATAACCGACTGGCTCTGAGTTCAGGGGTTTCAGCATTGTTGACCGAGCAGTTCTCGTAGAATTGGTTAAATTTTTGCGATGTTTCAAACAGATAGTCGCACATACGGTTGGGATACAGCTCTCGTTCAACTTCACTTAAGACATCGGGGAGCTTCACCAAATTGCGAATAAGCTGGCGTTCAGCATCATGCGAAATAACAATTGGCGACGATTCGGGCCACTGAACGTTCCCTTCAGTTTGGTCCACGGCCTTACGAATGATACTGCAAATGCGAGCATACGCGTATAACATGTAAGGAGCGGTGTTGCCATTCAGACTTAGCATGCGCTCGTAGCTGAAGCGATAGTTAGATTCGCGGTTCATGGAAAGGTCTGCGTACTTGACAGCGCCAATGCCGACGGTCGTGGCGACCTCCTCGAATTGCGCGCTCGATGCTTCGTCTGGATTCCGAGCTTTGATGTCTTCACCAGCAATGCGGACAGCTTCGTCCAGCAGATCCTTCAGTTTCACAGTGTCACCGGATCGCGTCGCGAATTTCTTGCCGTCTTCGCCTTGGACGAGACCGAAAGGTACATGCTCCAATGAAGAATGTTCTGGAACAAAGTTTGCCTTCTTAGCAGCCTGGAAAACCATGCTGAAGTGTTGAGATTGACCTGCATCAGTCACATACAGTACCCGGTCCGCTTGCTCTCCACCGTCACCCTTGGACATCAGAACTCGATGACGAATGGCAGCAAGGTCGGTTGTAGCATAATTGAAACCACCGTCAGATTTCTGTACCAACAGCGGGAGTTTCGTGCCGTCGCGGTTCTCGTATCCCTCGAGAAAGACCACTTTCGCACCTTCACTCTCCACCGCCAAACCTTGCTCCTCTAAATCCTTAACAACATCATTGAGGTATGGATTGTAAAACGATTCTCCACGTTCTTTCAATCCCTTGATGTTGAGTTTGTCGTATATCTTTTCTGGTATTCAAGGCGACTGGCCGCACACAGCGATTCCCACGCTGCAAGTTCTTCTGCATTCCCTGCTTGCAATTTGACGACACCCTCGCGAGCTCTAGTTTTGAAGTCCTCGTCCACGTCAAAACGCTTCTTGGCTGCCTTGTAGAGCAACACGAGATCGCCCAGCTCGACCTGCTCTGAGGTCTCTTTGTTCAAGGCCGCCGGATATTCATCTCGTAAATGTTCGACAAGCATTCCAAATTGAGTTCCCCAGTCACCGATATGATTGAGGCGGACAACATCATGCCCTGCAAACTCCAACACGTTGCAGAGTGTGTCTCCAATGATTGTCGATCGAAGATGTCCAACGTGCATTTCCTTGGCAATATTGGGAGACGAAAAATCCACGACAATCTTTTGCTTTCGATCTGTCAGTGGGACTCCCATTCGGCCATTCGCATCTTTGGCCATCGCGGTTGCCGCAGCTTCCAGGTAAGCCTCTTTGAACTTCAGATTGATGAACCCCGGACCGGCTATCTCAGGTGCCTCCATAAGCTCGCCAATCTTGGGCAAGATCCCCTCGACGATCTTGGCTGCGCACTCTCTGAATTTTTCCATCACTATTAGAGGAGTCATTAAAAATGAGACTTGAGATCTCAAGATCAGACGTACCTTGGATTCATACCGACCGCGTTGGCAAGTCCCATTGCTGCATTAACCTGATAGTCTCCAAACTCTGGTCGAGTAGCAGGAGTAACCATAGCGTCAGATAGCCCGAAGGGCCTTGCTTCGGAAGCTGCTGCATCCGCTAAAGCTATCTTTTCTTCATCCGACATTGAAGGCTCTATCGGTTCTGTTGGAGGAGGAGTATCCTCGCCTTTCTTTGGTTTCTTCTGCTTCTTTTGTTGCCCTTATCGAGTTTCGCCAGAGCATTCGCACGGGCGATTTCCTAAGGATCAAAGACATCGTTCAAAACATCCACAACAGTCTTCTGAACAAAGTCAATGCCGCACAGCTTCTGTGCATTAGAGACGGAAGCCATTCGTCGGACGGATCGAGCAGGTGCCGACGCCAATCGTCGAACCACGCCAAAAGCTAACGTACAGGTGCACATGGTCATTAATGCAAATATCAATACTTGCATTCTCAGCACGTCAATGTGTTTGTATCTTCTGGCGATGAGGGATTCAGAATGCAGCGAACGTCGGTGAGAAGTCAGTCTCATAACATTCAGGAGCCCGTTTTCATGGCCATCATCCATCACGCCATCCGACATCAGACCCATCCCAACCCAC
>JAKSYS010000759.1:0-27223 GCA_022925895.1 Fragilaria crotonensis | reverse complement strand
CGCTTGATCCGTGTTCATATCCGTCTTTTGATGGTCCCAATACCAAACACGGTCATAGAAATCGAAGTCAAGCCATTCGGAAATGTCAACAGTCTGTCCAAGTAAACGCTCAATCCCAGGGCGTTGGTCAATGCCACGGGCAATTAAAGATTGAATTTCCGATATGTTTGCGATACCGTAATCCCAAAGTCTTGAAGGTACTTGATTTTCACGCATTCGGGTTTTCCATTTCATTTTGATCTCTCTGATTTCGGTTTCTGCACGATGATTCTGCGTAGTTCCACGACCTTTCTCCGCAGGGAGAAGTTTTATATAGTTTCGACGAATGATCTTCATGACTTCAGAATGCTTACCGGTTTGTTCAGTTGCAAGATCGCATATCAGAGTTGCAGGAACTCCAACGTCATCAATAAATTTGGTCAAAACATTTTCAATATTGCTACTTGCCTTCGATTCCATTGGGTATACTCTCGTATACGATCCGTTTGTAATTAACTGTGCACATTCCATTCCATTTATCGATCTGACCTTCGAGAATAAATGTTTATAATTTATAATGGACCGTACTGTCCTACTGTACTCTACCGTACGGTTAAATCCGAGCCGAGCTTCGACAAGTATGACTTCGATAAGTATGAGTATAAGTCATAATATATCTTTTGCTTTGTTGTTATCGTTCATCTTCTCTTCCCTCTCTTCTCTTAGTAAGTAGTTCTTTGACCACTACGGCGTAACTTAATCAGTTTATCAGACCCAGAAGCGAACAATATGTGTGGTTTTGTGTAAAACGACGACGAGTAACATCGTCGCCATCCCTCGGTCATAGGGACGAGGAGATGCTGTGTCCTGGCACATATGAGCGATTAAGGTTGGCCACCGTCATGGGGTCGTCTCGCCGACACAGAAAGAGAGCATCGGTCTGGGTTCCAGCCTTTGCATGCGTGAGTGAGCTGGGGGGCTGATCACCTCTCAGCGCGACGGTGACTCCCATGGTCACAACGGTTAACGTACCGAGCGTCGATGGAGTCATAACACATTGAGCGGTCATAGTCACCCTCACCATATTTATACGACAGGCATCATGGATCCCGCACCAGCCATTCTCAACCTCGACGAGATGTTTCCTGATTTGGAGCATCAGCCGATGCGTTACGTGTTGCACATGTGTGGGTTGAGGGACATTCCCTCCCAAACCAGACTTATTGAGTTCGAAGGATTGGAGGACATCAACGAGTTGGCAAACTATACGGATAGTGAGTTGGATGCGATGGCGGATCGCAATTCTAAGCGCTCTCCTGCCCCAACCAGGGTTCAAATGGGTTTATCCCGCACGAAGAAACTCAAGGCAGTCAAATTCTGGATTACCAAGAAACTTCGCGAGGATGCTCCATGTGACCTGGTTGAATTAACCGACGCATTCATTGGTGATCTCATTCGGGAAATGTCATTGACCAAGTCCGACAAGGACTCCGATAGTAAGTTGTATTACCCGGATGCCTTTAGTGCAAGCGATTATAAAAATTGGATCAAGAAGGTATCAAACTACTTGGATTCGAGGAGAGGTAAGGCAGGTGTTCCGTTGAGTTATGTTATCCGCCCAGCGGATGTAAACCCGGATGACGCCCAGGATGAGTATACACGTGCTTTGTGGGCTGCCTCATTCGACACACCACAGTTTAAGGATGACAATCGTGAAGTCTATCACCTCTTTAAGGATCTCCTCACCAAGACTGATGGAGCAACCTGGTTCGAGAAGGTTACTGATGGTGATGGAAGAGCTGCTCATTTATTGTTACGCGAGCACTATGTCGGAGAAGCCCATGATATGAGGCGCGCTGCATCCGCTAATGCCAAACTGGAGGCCTTGTTTTGGAAGAGTGAAGCCTCATTTCCCTTTGAAAAGTATCTAACCCGTATGAATGAAGCGTTCAAGGAGTTGGCAGATGCTGGGCAGCCAATGTATATGCAACAGAAGGTGCAATTGTTGCTCCGCAGCATTAAGTGTGACGACATCCAGGTGCAAACGACAATGGGGATCATCAGAGACCGTTATTTAAATGATTTTGATGCTGCTTGCCTAACAGTTTCTCGAACAGTCTCGAGTCGTTTTGCGTCCATTGAACCTGGTAAGAATAAGCGATCAATTGGGGCTACAACAACTAACACAAGGAATACGCGCGGCAGCGGCGGTCGTGGACGTGGCCGTGGCGGGGGACGAGGAAATCAAAATGGAGGTCGCATGAAGGTAATGATGAACGGCGTTGATGTGTCCGATATCCATCGTAATTTCACAAGCGACGAGTGGGACAAGTTGCGAATGGTAGGCGGACATACGTACATATACCAACGTCGTGAGTATCTCAACAATCGTGGATCTGGTCGTGGTGACGGCCGTGGCGGTGGAGGTCGTGGCAGCGGCCGTGGATATGGAGACCGTGGGTCATATTCTGGACGCGGCGGCCGCTCTTCGTCTACGAACGATAACCGTCCTAACGAACCTCGCGCGATCGCCACTGCCGGTGCAAGTAATTCAACCGAGATTGTCGAGTACGATGCGGATGCGGGCTCGAATGTGTCTTCCCGTGTGTCGTCAAACAGCGGGAGTTCCGATCGAGGGGGACGGGCGGGTGGCCGATTTGGCCCTCGGCGCGACCAACAGTATTGACTAACAACCCCAACACCATGCGAATGCGAGGTGGTGGGGCACACGTGCAACTATCCGCTCAGGCAACCGAAATCGGGATATTAACGCAGTATCACGAGGGGAGTTGCAGAGCGAGGAAGGAACCATAGCGCGATGTGAGATGGATTCACATGCCGATACGTGTGTGGCGGGGCCAAATTTCCTGGTCTTGGAGTTTACAGGCGAGCAATGTGACGTGACCCCCTATACGAGTGACTATCAACCAATTACTAACGTATCAGTTGTGAACGCCGTTACGGCATTTACTGACGAGTCGAATGGAGAGACTGTGATATTGCACTTTAACCAAGTTCTGTGGTATGGTAAGCGAATGAAAATGAGTTTGATCAATCCTAACCAATTGCGACACTTTGGGATTACGGTATCGGATGACCCAACGGATACTATGAGACCCTTTGGAATATCCACCGGTGACGGACTATTTGTGCCCTTCCAAATGGAGGGTACAACAGTATACTTTGAGACCCATGTACCAACGGGTTGGGAACTTGAGAATTGCAAAAGTATCCCAAGTCACTGACAGTACAGTTTGGAACCCATCGAATGTTACGATAGCTGGTGTCTCGTCCGATCCAGACTTACCTATGACGGAGATCGCAACACGAAGGAGCCTGTTTGCACTTCGTGCCACTAACACAGATACATCTGAGGAATCTTGTAATGACTTAGCTCCCTACGACGAATTGACTCTACTCAGTCGGATGATAGGTAACGTAAACGTGGCGACTGCGCACCGTGAAGTTAACGTCTCGTTTGTGGGAAGCAAGGAACGACACTCACAGGTAAACGCGGAGACCGTGGCGAGAAAATTCCGATGCGGACTTGAAACAGCGCAACGAACTCTAAAGACAACAACCCAGCGCGGCGTACGACAATCGATTCACCCCCTCCACAGGCGCTACCGTGTTGACCACTTGAATCTTCATCGACGGAGGTTGAACGACACTTTCTACATGGACACACTCTTCTCCAAGGTCAAGTCTTTAAACGGACACACTTGTGCTCAACTCATCACGAACGGTACATTCACTCGCATATACCCGATGGAGTCTAAATCGAGCCACAACATTGCACAAGCGTTGAGTGAATTCGTTGATGACGTCGGGATTCCGGGGACTCTGATTTGCGATTTAGCAAGCGAACAAACTGGTAAGAATACGGAGGTACCTAAGGCGATTCGTCGTTTTCACATTCGTTTGTTGCCAGCCGAAAAGGGACGAGGTACGACACAAAACCACCGAGCTGAAACCGAGATTCGTGAAGTGAAAACCAAATGGAAAACAAGGATGCGAGAACACCAAGTGCCTACACGTTTGTGGGACTACGGACTCGTTTACATTGCCGAGGTGCAGTCACTCTTAGCACGAGGAGCGGAACAACGACCGGGAATTGAAAAGGTAATGGGCCAAACTGTTGACATTTCGGAATGGCTCGACTTTGACTTTTATGATCGCGTATGGTACTTGGATCAGCCGAAAACCGACATGACTAATGAACAGGCACGCCCTGGCCGATGGCTTGGCATTGCGCACCGCATTGGTAGCGACATGACCTATTGGATACTCACGGAATCCGGTCGGGTGATCGCGCGGTCCACTGTCCAACATATCACCATTACCGATATGGCTGTTGACGCAATTAGTGACCGTGTTGCCCGCTTTGACACTACATTACTCACCAACCTCAGCGACGAGAACTTTCAAATCCACGACCCTAACCCTGTTTTCTACTTACAAGATGACCCCGATGCCGTCAATACTGCCGCGAATATTCCGGCGGATGCGGAATACGGGGACATGAATCAACCAGCTAAACCTGATGCAGACGACATCGAGTTCGATTCTTTCGATCAGTATCTAAGCGCAGAGTTTATGGTTAACCAAGACGGCGAGACAGCGACAGCAAAGGTAATTAAGCAAGCCAAGGACAATAATGGAAACCCGATTGGTAAGAGACATTCAAACCCCTTACTTGATACACGTGAATACGAGTGTGAATTGGAAGATGGTACGTTGATGCGTTACAATGCAAATGTAATTGCCGAGAACATTTTCGCACAGTGTGACGATGCGGGTCGTCGCCAGGCCGTCCTTGATGAGATCATAGACCATAAGCGAGATGGGAGGGCGTTGCGTGCTGACAATGGTTATATTACGACCAAACGGGGACGACGAGTACCGAAGAACACGACGAAGGGCTGGAAAATGCTTTGCCAATGGAAAGATGGCTCGTCGGATTGGGTGGACCTTAAACATGTAAAGGACTCGAATCCGATCGAGCTGGCCGAGTATGCAGTAGCGAATCGTATTCAAGAAGAACCCGCATTCAAGTGGTGGGTTTCGGAAACGTTGCGTGTCAGAAATCGAATCATTGGTAAGGTGAAAAGTCGTTATTGGAAAACGAGTCATAAATACGGAGTTAGATTACCGCATTCCGTGCAAGAGGCTTTGCAAATTGATAAGGAGACTGGCACGGACTTTTGGTGGAAGGCAATCCAAAAGGAAATGAAAAAGGTAATGGTCGCGTTTGATTATGTCGAAAGTGTGACGCCACAACAGATACGTGACGGATTGGCGAAGAGCGGATATGTTGGGTTTCAGGAAATAAAATGTCACATGATATTCGACGTCAAGATGGATCTAACAAGGAAGGCACGTTTCGTGGCTGGTGGCCATATGATGGAACCACCAGCAAGTATCACATACTCCAGCGTCGTCAGCCGTGACAGTGTAAGGTTGGCGTTCCTCTTGGCTGCACTAAATGGCATCGATATCATGGCCTGCGACATTGGGAATGCCTATCTAAATGCCCCATGTCGAGAAAAGATCTGGTTTGTGGCAGGCCCCGAATTTGGTTCAAGACAAGGTACAGTAATCAAAGTCGTGCGTGCACTTTATGGATTGAAATCAAGTGGAGCATCATGGCGAGCGATGTTTAACGATTCGATACAAAATATGGGATTCAAACCTTCTATTGCCGATCCCGACGTCTATCTCCGTGCGTTTGCGAAGCCGGATGGGTTTAAGTATTATGAATACATTCTTGTGTATGTCGACGATGTCTTGATTATTTCACATGCACCGGAGGAGCATCTCAAAGTTATAGAGGCCACTTACGAACTGAACCCGGCGAGTGTCGGACCCCCATCTCGGTACTTAGGTGCAGACGTTGAAAAGGTAACCAGACCAGGCGACCCAACGGGACAAGAATACTGGTCATTTTCTGCACATACATACGTTAAGAATGCCGTGAAGAATGTCAAATTATTGTTACAGGAAGAGGGCCGAGGACTGAAGTCAACTGCAAAGACACCATTTCCAAGCACGACATATCGTCCGGAGATCGATACCACTGATGAGTGTGGAGATTTACATGCCTCTCGATATCAGAATCTGATCGGAGTGTTGCGATGGGCCGTGGAACTTGGACGCATCGATATCTATACTGAGGTGGCACTGCTTTCACAGCACTTGGCATTACCAAGAGTGGGACATCTCGAAGCAGCTTATCACGTGTTTGCATATTTGAATAAGCACGAGAAGTCGCGAATTATATTTGACCCAACTGACCCTGTTCCCGTGACACCTACTCACCCTCGACCAGATTGGTCATCGTTTTATCCACAGCTTGAGGAAGAGTTACCACCACGAATGCCGGAGCCCTTGGGAAATCCAGTGACGCTGCATGTATTTGTGGACGCGAACCACGCTGGTAACGTGGTCACGCGACGTTCGCATACAGGTATCTTGTTATTTGTGCAAAATTCTCCGATCCAATGGTTGAGCAAGCGACAGAATACCGTGGAAACATCAACATTTGGGAGTGAGTTTGTCGCGTTACGAGCGGCGCGAGACATGATTATTTCTATGCGATACAAATTGAGAATGTTCGGCGTTCCGATCGATGGTCCCGCCCAGGTCTATTGTGATAACCAAGGCGTGGTCAAGAATACTAGTGTGCCGGAGTCGGTATTGTCGAAGAAACATAACGCAATCAATTATCATGCGGTCCGTGAGGCTGCAGCGGCTGGAGTGTTGGAAGTACATAAAGAGGATACTCAAACGAATCTTGCGGATCTGTTTACCAAGGTGTTACCGGCTGATCGACGACGTGATTTATTGGGATCGATTCTCTACAACCTATGACATGGTGATCCGTTTTACGCCCTAGGTTTCCAACCACCCCCGTGGTATCGGTACCTCCTGCACGAGAAACACTCGTGGGCAAAGATAAGCAGGTTTATGGAATTGTGTTATGAGATTGTGAATTCAGTTTCGGTTACTTGTATCGTTGCACGGCTCGCGGGGACTGTTTATAATGGACCGTACTGTCCTACTGTACTCTACCGTACGGTTAAATCCGAGCCGAGCTTCGACAAGTATGACTTCGATAAGTATGAGTATAAGTCATAATATATCTTTTGCTTTGTTGTTATCGTTCATCTTCTCTTCCCTCTCTTCTCTTAGTAAGTAGTTCTTTGACCACTACGGCGTAACTTAATCATAAAGTGTCCATATAAAAGGCATCCGCAAGCCTCCGACGATGCAAGTCAAGATGATCAACGCGATATTGGCAAGATAAGGGATGAATTGCATATCGGACTCCACGTTGTGTGGTTGTTCGTAAGGTTTTCTGTGCTCTCTCAATACCACATCTAAATTTTCGCGCAACAGTTTCTGCATTTGAATGTCTATCGGAGATAGGGAGCTGTACGTTTTGGTCTTCGAATGTCTGGGGGTCTGACAACGTCAGCCTTACCAATTCACAGTCTGCCATTTGCGACAGTAGCTTGGTGTACTGTTGCCGATTGGCACCAGTGCATGCCTCTAGAGTAGTATAGTATTCTAGTAGATGGCTGTAGAACTGAATTTCTAAGGTTTAGGGTATTCCCACGGATCTATTACTAGTTCCGTTGGTAGTTTCCCGCCCCTAGATTATGGGCGGGAGGGTTAGTATCTCAAAGGGCGAAGCATCCGTAGGTGCGAAGGGCCTTAGGTGAGGGGGGGTGGGTAGTCCTTTCACTTGTACTTTTTTCGTTCTCAAACGACAATGGTACAACGCAGGCTGAGTCAAAAAACGGTACTGTGTAGTTTTTGGATTCCGTCCTCTACGTGGCGGCAATCGTGTTCCGGGAGCGTGATTCACAGTGATTCACAACTATGACCGGAGACACGACTGGCCACCAGAGGGTGGGTCCCTTCGTCGACCGTTGACGTACGCTAGACCTATCGGAGATAGGGAGCTGTACGTTTTGGTCTTCGAATGTCTGGGGGTCTGACAACGTCAGCCTTACCAATTCACAGTCTGCCATTTGCGACAGTAGCTTGGTGTACTGTTGCCGATTGGCACCAGTGCATGCCTCTAGAGTAGTATAGTATTCTAGTAGATGGCTGTAGAACTGAATTTCTAAGGTTTAGGGTATTCCCACGGATCTATTACTAGTTCCGTTGGTAGTTTCCGGCCCCTAGATTATCACCCACTTGGCCTCTATCTTAGGTTAACTTGCTATTGCATCGTGCATGCTAGTTTGGCCTCACGATCGATGCCATGGACACACCCACCCCCCCCGGGCAGGCCGTCCTGGTCATGTCGTGCTAGCTCGGGATAGGTCGGCGCGGCGCTAGCGCTGCCTCCCATCAAGTATGCATAGATTGTGGCGTATTTAGATGCCGTAGCACCAAGGGAACCTGCAGGAACCTGGAGATGAAATGTAAAGAGCAGGGCCCAAGAGCTACTTGACTAGCCGGTCGTGGGCGAGTTATCCGCCTACATTATGAAACGGGACCGGTTGCCTCATTTTTGTTGATGTGCCTGAGGTGAGTTCTGCAATCTGGGCGTGGATGTACGTTAAGAAAGTTTGAGTGCGCCAACGTCCCAACTTCATGATTGCCTCCGGGCCATGTCCGGATAATCACAAGGCCATGGCGCCCGAAGCACGCAGCAAGTGCGCACCAATTCGGGAAAGGGTATACCCGCTTTCGGTGAGCTTAGCAAGCGTTGCTCCCCGCCGGACGGCGTAGAGAATATGGTTTGGTTGTACATGAGTCCCCGGTTGCACAAAACTGACAGGCGTCGTTAAGGGCATGTTCTGCGCCATAATGGCACTAACGCGCGCGGCTGTAGAGCGAACTGGGCAGAAGTCGGCATTGACCGCTTCTTGGTGAATGATGTCGCCGCGCTGCCCATTTTTTTGGTTATCCATAATGAGCGTCACCGAGGAGGCGGCTGCAAGGATAGCTGCGTCGCTGTTGGGCGGTAGCAGGGTTTGGCCTTGCCAAAAACGAATGTCGCAGATACGGAACTGCACAGTGCGGGTGGTGCGACGCTCCGGAGGGAGGGTGTATTCGCCGACACGCAAAAGAAAATAGAACGCCATAACTATAAGGTGGGCTGTTGCCGTCTCGCGGGGCGAGGCATTAGGGTCGTTACGGGCGGCAGCCGCAAGGGCTATGGCGTGGACGGGGAGTGCGACTTGGGGTTTTGGCGCGGGATCTCGATCTCGGAAGGATTTAAGCAGGTGGGTAAAGGGCAGAGCCAAGTCGGCGCCGGCGCCGCCTCGTCGGGGGTCGGGGTATCCCTCCAACACGAAGGCTTGTGCCACGTGACGCAATGCTTTTTCAACAGTTTGGGCTCCAACTTGCCTGCCTTTCCCAAAGAATCCAGTACGAGTCCTGGCGGCAAATCCCAAGAGAAGCTGGCTGCGGATCGCGGGAGTCGTGTCGCGCAGCCATGGATCCGTTCCACAATCGGTACAGTAGTGCTGCCACCAGCGCCAGCTGGTAGCCCTGACGGCAGTGTCCACTGTTGCTGCGTCAAGCGCTGTCCGCGCAGCGTCGAAATCACATTGGATAGCTGCGCGGGCGGTGGGCTGGCACGCTGCCAAAATCTCTCCTGTAAGGGGAACAAGGTATCAAAGTGCGTTAGGAACGCATGGTCGTCATCAAGTTGGGTAATTGCTCGCGATGCGATATCTGCTAAGTTGTTATCTGATCCCGCGACATGCGTGATGCTCACAGGAGCAGAATGCAACATTCGTTGGCGAAGCGCCAATCCACGGACGAGGCGGTGTGCAGCATCTGAGTTTGCTGTTTTGGTGGCCATTTTGGTCAACCAAGCTACACTGGGGGTGTTGTCGCTATGAATATGAGTCGACTTATGGTGCATCGAGGGCACAAGCGTTTCTAGGACATTTAATTGCAACACCACCGCCGCCATCTCCAGGTCTGAATTCGTTAGCGTCCCGGTCGGGTTGCTCTCAGATATGACAGCCGCTGTGATATCCAGCGGCCACTGCAGTCGCCAGACTGTTTCGGGCAGGGAACACTTCCCACTGAACCATACTCCGCCCGCGCCAAACGCACTGGCATCGCAGTAGCCGATGTAGTCTGGGTCGGGGCGGGAAGGATTTACATGGGTCGGCCGCGCAGCGAGGGTGAAACCATCTGCCGCAAGTCCAACTGGGCCGCGCGGACTTCGCCGGATGCACTGAGGAGATAGTGGAGGGTGACCCGCAATGCTCGATTTACTGGGGTGAATAGCGAGCGTGCTGATGGGAGGATGGTTGCAACATGCCGCATCTTCCCAACTACCGATTGAAACTTCTGAACGGCGACCCGCGTCTTTCGAAGTAATCGGGTGATTGCGTCGGCAATACCGACGGCTTTTCGCTGGGTAAGGTGCACCGTACGTGACTTCCCGTCAAAAACAAAACCTAATATTTCTTTGGACTGCGCCCAGCGGGCATCACCGGCCTCAATTTTTTACGGAGATGGGGTCTTTGCCGCCGAGATGGCCGGAAACGTCTGGAGGGAATAAGCCGTGAATGGTGTGCAGTGCGGCCCGCCCTGTGCGCTGGAGGGCAGTGCCATCGGGACTTTCGACGGCGGCTAAGATATAGTCGTCAACATAGACGGCGGTCATTTGCCATGTTCTGTCTGCTGCTGGGGAGCTTTGGCGGCGGGCGCCACTAGTGGGTTCCATGTAGGAGTCAAAGACGTGTGGGGGTAACCGGGTTCCCCCATCGATAAGTGCCTGCATGATATCGCGGCCAGTTTCGGTGGCGGCACAGAAATATCCCGGGCTCTCTGTCCACCCCATTTGCAGGGCGTGGGGAATGATGAGTCGGATGGGGTCCCCTGCGGTACCTGGTAGCGCATAGGCAAAGTTCCACTTGTCGGCTTCATGCACCAGCATGCGCCAAAAACCGTCTGACAGGTCAATTTTTGCAAACATAATTGTCTCTTCCGAGGGGACACTGTTCATGAAGGCTAGGAGCCGAGGTAGAACCCGGCCTAGTTCTTTGACCGGATAGTCTGGCGATTGTTGTATAGTGGTGGAATTAACGGAGGGGGCTAATGGTGGGGGCGGCACCCAATTACGCCGTCCCCTCTTGCTACCTGGTCGCTCGGCCTGGACTGCAAAGGACAAGTCCAACAAGAGGCGGCCGCGGCGACCCACTTGGGGTATAACGGCAAGCGGCGAGACTTTCAAATTGGCTGCGTGCGAACCCCGCATGCTGTCCCATGTTACCATCTCTGAGAATCCAGCCTGGATCTGATCAGTTGATTCCCTCGCAAGAGCGGCGCATCCGCCATTGCCAGGGACGACTCTAAGACATGTAGTAATCAACTAGTAGCAGCATGCAACTTGACTATTTACAAAAAGAGTGAGCTTATTCTAGACTTGTTCCCTCATGCCGCGGATGAAGTGTCCCATCCGCGCATGCGTACGTGGCACGCGTCTTGCGTCAGCCCAAGATACTTCGGTCTGTCCCGGTGTCCGAATATCCCGCACTCATGGCAGAATTCATTCAGTCCCCTCGAGCTAACCGTCAGAGACGACTAGTTCGACCGAATTCGTCAATGCAGTGGCCGGCCGACTTCGGCTAGTTCGTGGTGGTTCCACGTGTCATCACGTGTACATCCACCCATCCGTTTTGGGGGTTAGTGGTTCCATAATCATTATGTACTCCACTCGTAACCGCGTCCTTTTTGGACCAGTCACCAAAGTATACGCGAGCACAACTCTCTTAGCCGTGGCCCAGGAAGACACTTGGTTAGGACATCCGCCAAGTTGGTTTCTCCGTCCTCCTTAGCGATCCGCACAATACCTGCCGCTTGCGCTTCGCGCACTCGGTGGTAAGCAATCGCATTGTGTTTCTTCTTCAGAGTTGACTCAGGCTTCGTCGAATTCTTGACGACGGATTCATTATCACAAAATACGTTTGTTGGCCCATCCACTTGGACACCCATCATCCGCAGCTTGTAACGCAGTCCTTCAATCATCTCCACTGCAACCTTTGCAGCAATGAACTCAGATCCCAAAGGTCGATGCTTCGACAGTATTTTGCCGTTTCGAATACCAAAGGATAGGTGCTCGATTAATAAAAATCAAAACTCCAGTATGAGAGCGCCGTGTGACACGACAACCAGCATGGTCCGCATCAACAAAACAACTCATCGATACCGATTGCCCCCGTAATTCGTGTGCACCTGGCGGCTCTACCTCGCACGCGCCCGGGTAGTATTCAGTCCAATCACACTTCTGAAAGCGACTCTCATCAAACACTGGCTCCGTGTCATCGAATACCATGCTTGACCGATTGTATCGTTTCAAGTACGCGAAGATGTGGAAAGCTTGGTTGAGATGCCCCCTTCTTGGTGCAGCAAGAAAACGCGACAACATTGCAACATCAACGAGGATATCAACACGCCCAAGTTCACAGATCCAGCGCAGCACTCCGATCAATCCCTGAAAGTAGTTCGCACGCTTTGCGTCCAGTTCCGGGGTCGTATCAATTTCAGGTCGGTAACCCTGACTCATAGGCGTCGACACCTTTGTGCTTAGCCGTTCACCAATCTCATCAAGTTCACGTTCAACCTCGGTTACAGCACGCTTTACATAAAGGTCAGAAGACATTGCCCATCTTACCTTGCTTGGGTTGTCTGCACCGTCGATTGTCCACTTCTTGACTTTGGCACCTAAATATGAGTCAGGTTCCTTCACACTTCCTTTCTTTAGGGTATACTTGGAGGCGAGGTAGTCCATGACCACTTGCGGTTCGTGCGACACGCACAAAATATCATCCACATAGCAAAGAACATACTCCCAGTATTTGTCCCCATTCGTCTTCACCTTGGGCCGCATCCATACGTCAGGATCACCTCTGCAACTTACAAAGCCTCCTTCCCGTAACGTGGCCGCCATGTGGTCTCGCCATCGAGCACCACTTGACTTCAACCCATAGAGAGCTCGAACAATTAGGACCGGTCGACCAACTTTGTCTGCACCAAACTCCAACCCAGCGGTCGTGTAAACCTTCTCCTTCGTTGGAGCATTAAGGTATGCCCCCTGCACATCGGCAGAAAGGACATCCAAGTCATTCAGTGCCGCCAGCGTGAAAGCAATTCGTATACTGTCACGTGACACCACACTCGAGTACGTAGACTCTTTGGCGGATCCGTTTGGTGCCCACCGGCCACCAACCGCGCCTTTCTAGTCAAGTCCATCTTGACATCAAAGATCATGTGACAATCAATTTTCTTGTAGAATTTCGGCACTGCATCATCATCAATGAACTCGAATGCTGGCATGACGTTCTTCATCTCAATTCGATTGCCTTCCTCCAAAAATCAGTCCCTGTTCGCTCATCGATCTTAAGGGCCTCTGCCACAGTCTTTGGGAGCTCAATGCCAAACTTATGCGTCTTCGCCCAGTATCTGGCCTTGACTTTCTTGATTATCCGATCCCTTTTACGCAAGACGTTGCGCACCCACCAAGCGAACGCAGGTTCTTCAGCGATCTTGTTGGCGACAGCGTACTCCGCAACTTGAATCGGATTTGACTCTTTCAATTCTGACAATGGTACCCAGGTCGTTGAGCCATCCCGCCATTCGACTTGCAACTCCCATCCCCGCGTAGTGATTCGTGGATGTCTCCGTCCCCGTTTGTCTTCAACAAACCCGTCATCCTTTGACAAGGCATGTCCGTTCGTTCGGTGATCGACAATTTCACTCATCACTGCATAACTTCGTCCCTCGTCATCGACCTGGGATAACATGTTTTCGGCAATGAGGTTTGCAGTAATGCTTCCGTTGATCCGTCTGGAAACTCCACCTCATAGAGACGTGAATCCAGTAACGGATTTGCATGGCGCTGCCCAATCGGACGACCATCATGGTCGCGCTTCCTCCCAATCACAGTTGCTTTCTTAGCTTCTCCACCTTGGGGAAGTAGCACCTGGGCAGTTAAGTATTCATCATAGGACTCAGGGGTATGGTCTTCGACATCTTTGGCGGTGCCATCAAGGTCCCCTGTCCCTGACTGAACGTCGTCCTCGTCATCTTCGAAGACATCATCAGGAACCTCCGGCATGGAGTCCATTAGGTCTGGGTCGATGTCCTCTGTCTTGAGTCCATCCCCAATCTTAGACTGGATACCTTCATCCAATTCAGATAGTCGGAGCTTTATATCTGGGTTGGCAAGATCATCCTCACTCAATCCCCAAACAGATTTCCGCACAATCACCTTCCCAGATCTGGTCAGGATATAAAACGCCATAAGGTCAGTTGAAACCTCGGCAACACCAATCCATCGACCAAACAACTTCTGCTCAAACGGGAAGCTGCCAACCGGGTCCCAGTACATGACCGGCTCATACCAATCAAACTGGGCATACTGGGAAATGTCGGGTGTACATCCCAGCACGTCTTCATCTGGTACCCTTCCTTGAGTTGGGGTATATCAAGGGCCGTCAGTCTTCTTATCGCTGCCACCCACTTTCCACAGTAACACCAAAGTCGCTTCGGTGCCTTGGAGCGCCGCAAGGTCCTCCGGATCCCGACCTTCAATTCTCGAATCGTTGACTCAGCCAGGTTGGACCACGGACTGTATGGGACAGTTTGTTCTTGCTTGACGCGGAACCGTCTACAAATCTTTCCAAACTCACCGTGGACCTCTTCAGGTGCATTGTCTGTCACAATAGTCTGGGGTATCCCAACCTCTTGAATGAATGGCATCAAAGCATTTTGACCAGCCAAGCCTTTGCTTTTCATGGGGTAGAAGTGGTCACTCCCACGACCATTGGTGAACACCTGTGCAGCCAAGTGTCCCCTGACTGATTGTGTCTTCGAAAACATCGTATCCGAGTACCAGCGCCCGCTTAGGTTTGGGAAAGCGAGATGATCAAGCTTCTGACGTACCTTCCTTTCACCCGGTGCCAAGACATTTCTTATCCCAGATTGTGTTGTCACTTGCAATGTTCTCTTGGCAGTGTCAAGGCCAACTCCCCATCTTCTGGAAAGAATCTCAGGTGTTAAGGCAGATCGTTTCTCACTAGTTGAAAGGGAAAACAATTTCCGGCTTTCTCCATCCATTGGGTAGACATCATTGTCCGTTCTCCCGGATAAGCCGTCACCGACAATGTCATCTACTGCGACGTTGATTGCAGCCACCAACCGGTTCCCAAGAGAGTCATCCTCCAGACCGATGGGAGCGTTCATCGAGCTTAAAGATTTCACCGCCGAAACCAACCTCGAAGCATTCCTCACATGATCAGTTGCCAATAACGTTTCGGCAACACTCACGCTGGAAACATATGTCTCCTCCTTTTGGCAAACTGGTCAGAAGAGGGATCCCAGCGCATCGGGGATGTCAATTCAACGTGGGGGTATTGTTCGTATTCTTCCCAAGTGGGTTTACGACTCACGAAACCGGAAGAGATGCCGTCAAGGGATAAAGGAATTCGCAACTTTGCGGTTGGGTGATAAATTGAATGCGAAGACTTGGAATCAAACTGGCGGGGTACATCCTCAACCGTGACTCCATTCGCACGTAGTTGGTTGGGGTTGAGCAGAGTGACATCCACTCGGTCCCCGAAATACAGAGCCTCGTTGATAATGAGGATGTACGGTTGCCCGTCAGTAGGGTGAATCCACAAAGTCGCAACAGTGGCGATGGAGACATCCGGTATGGGCTTATATTCACCGCTGTAAGGATGAACGGTGACCTGACGACCTTCGTCAGAGACAAGCAGAGTGTTGCGACCTGCGACACAAGTATCCGCATGAGAATCGAGTTCGGTGCGTGTATCTTCATCGTCCCCGGAGGGTGTCGATGCGGATACGCGAAAGACATGTTTCACAAACCGAGAGCAAAGATTAGAAGGGGGGCCCGGCCTCTCGAACATAAGTGGAGACTAACATTAGGTCGTCTGTCTTAACGAGAGCCGGCGCGAGGCATCAAGCCTGCTTCTGCTGCTCACCATGAGCAGCACGACCAAACTGTTTTCCAGCATTGGAAACCACAGGTGTCTTGGTGCCTTCATTGTCATCAGGGGGTGCCTCCTCCTGAGTCGCGACAACGGCAACGCTGCGAGCGTCAGACTTGTCCTTCTTCTCCTTCTTCTTTGCTTCCTCACGGAGCTGCTTGACTTTCGCCTTCTCAAAAAGGCTTCAATTTGTTGTAGTCTTTGGCCGAGTATTGGCCAGAATGAATTGCAATGCCACTTGGTGTCTTGTCATCATCATTGGACTTCGACTTGTCTTTCTTGTGCTTAGCCTTCTTCTTGTCCTTTTCGACTCCAACCTTAGAGATCTCACGAACATCAGAAGGTGACTTGGTCCTGGTCTTGGTATTTTCCACTATCGTCTTGAAATACTGCTGGCACACTTCAAAGTTGGTCAACTTTAGTTCATCGCCCATGCAACCTTGAATGGCGGTCTCCAACTTTGGGTCACGTATCCCAGCCAGAAAATCTGTAACCTTCTTGGTTTCAGCAACTGGCTCTTCCAAAAACAACAATTCATTGTGAGCCTGTTGAAGACGTGCAACATACTGATCAAATGAGAACTTGCCCTTGCCAGTGTAGGTAGCTGTTGCGAGCATGTTATATGCCTTAGCTTTCCTAGTGGCAATAGCAGACTTGCCCTCTGCCTGCGACTTCAAAGCCTTGAAAGCTGCACGACCATCGCGCTTCTTGTTAAATGTCTGAAGGAATGGCCATCCCTGTCCCTCCATCACAAAGGGCTTAAGGATGTCAAACACACGCTTGTTGTCACGAGAAAGGTTTCACCCTCGAGGACGGAAGTGGCGATCAAGTCATCATCGACTGAATCCCAATTATTGCGCGCAAGATCATCTGGCGCCGCCTCATCATTGTCCCGGATGACATAAACAAGCGGGGTCCCGCCACGACACTCCTCTGCTGAGCAAGGTAAGTCATAAACAGTTCAATCCAAGTAGGCCATGCAGTCATTAACATTAACTTTGGCGGTTCCTTCGCATCGTCCCCATCCTTCTTTGCTCGAGCAATCTCCTCCAACTCAGTCAATCGATTGAGAAAGCGCGACGAGGTGCGTTCATCGAAAGAGCGGGGTTTGGAGCATCGCCGCGAAGAAGGGAGTAATCTGCCCACGAGCGTAGGGCCTTAAACTTCCTAACCGCAAGGTAAGGGAACGTTGGGGACGCGACAGGATCATCGTCGTCATCGACATCAGCCGCCTTTGGCTTCCACCTGGAGAGGTGCTGAATCATAGTGTCAATCTCTGGAAAAGGTAAGGCAGTTAGATCATTGATGGTACGAATACCTTGGTTTGCAATCAATTCCCGCGTAGGTACATCAAAACCCAAGCGGGTAAGGCAAGCAGTGAAGGATCTGGCATCAGCCATGGTGACAAGTGAGACAGGAGGGTAGTTACCGGGTTAACCGCGTGGTTTGCAAATTTGGCAAAATTGTGAGCCCCAGGCCCTCGGGTGCATGTACGTGTTCCTGGTACGTTCCCTACGTAGGAATACTTTGCACGTACACGTCCAATCCTGTTTGCTGTGAGTCACACGGGTAGATTCACAAGAACTCCCTAAGTACTCCGTTGCCGCGGATGACGCATTCGTGACAAATGGCTGACATACGCGTCACGCATTGGTCACACGGATGAGTACTTAGGAGCCTCGCAGACCAAACGCACAAACGGCCACGCGCATACGCAAAAACAGTCGTGTCTGTGAAGGCATGCGTGCCCAACTTGAAGTAACAGTCGTGTCTGTGGAGGCATGCGTGCCCAACTTGAAGTAACAGTCGTGTCTCGGACATCTATGACCCCATAACAATAGGTAACCAACCCGAACGAGTACTCACAACAGTCATTGTCGTGCTCGTGCGGTTCTCGTGTTCATATGCGTGGCCATCACACGTACGTCGTACGCTTCCATATGGTTTCACGTTCATACGCGTGAGCATTACGCGTATGTCAATCGTGACTCATTCCGATCAAAATTCTCGGTTGAAGGATACTTATGGCATCCATTCGTTACCAAGTTATGTAAACAACAAACTCTGTTCGGAAAATGTCCAGTATAAGTCAATCTCGTAGAAATTGTACTAGACAGACAACCAAGATCCAATCCTGGCATGGATTGGTACCAAATAGTGTCGTGTTCACATAAACACCACTATACTAGTATCATGACGTGCGCTACACCACCTTTTACGGCGAAAGCGAAACAACGCCTCTTATGGTCGGTCTTTCCCCCCTCTCTTATGATGGCGCCAAATGGCGCTTCACATTGAACCCCCCCATCGGAGTTAGGTCTTTGCGTTCGGGAGACGTTCACCGACACGCCGACGGTAGCGTTACCGTCTTCGAGCCACGGCTGCAGGCCTGGATCATTCGACCACCACGACCACAGGACTATTATCGCAGAATCCGCGCTCCTTCTGCTGTTGAGGCTGATCAGGCCTCCTCATCAACCATTGACGAAAGCATTTAATGTCTACAACATAGCTACATGCCTGTTGGGTCTGATAAACTCAGTTGATTCCCCTCGCAAGAGCGGCGCATCCGCCATTGCCAGGGACGACTCTAAGACATGTAGTAATCAACTAGTAGCAGCATGCAACTTGACTATTTACAAAAAGAGTGAGCTTATTCTAGACTTGTTCCCTCATGCCGCGGATGAAGTGTCCCATCCGCGCATGCGTACGTGGCACGCGTCTTGCGTCAGCCCAAGATACTTCGGTCTGTCCCGGTGTCCGAATATCCCGCACTCATGGCAGAATTCATTCACTGATATTGCATCTCTTCCTCGATGAGGACTCGGGCTTCTGGTGTCAGGGCACTCGTATGAGGGCCGCGTTCCACTGCGGCCTGAATTGCTGTGTCGGACCACGGGTCTCCGCATGACGCCGAAACCCCCGAGGCCCATTGCTCTAATGTCGAAACGAATGGATGGAACCGCATCCATGATGCTGGTTCCATCAACTTTCTCCTCTTACCTTGTGCTAGTTTGTGGGGATGCTGCTACGATTGGTGTGGTGCTATCGGAAGGTGACATGCCTAAATCTACAAATTGGACTCTCCGGGTTCTCTTCTGGGTCTCTTTCTGTGGCGCGTGCTGTGTCGGCTCTGCCAGCGCATCTGCTGCCTGCGCGCCGGGCAAGTTTTGAGTCGTGATTCGCGCATGGCCCACACCCGAATTATTTGTCGTGATTCGTGCATCGTGCGCACCTGGTAGCTCCGTGCGTACGCCTGTAGGGCGTACTGCAGAGTATGACGTCTGCATCGTTGTGTTGATATCCGGTGACAGTGCCTTGCGGCCCTCCTCCGGTACCGGTACTGTAGTACGTACCGGTACAGTTCGCAGGCTGACGGTACTGTGCTTTAGTAGTGTGGGGTTTGAGCGCGACTCGTACGCAGTTGTATGGTGTGACATAGGATTTACGATAGAATACTTCGTAAATAACGTTGTCGCTACTTTCTGCTTACTTATCGTCCCTGCCCGTCAGCCAGCCGGGTTGTTCTCGAGGTAGCCCGCCGCGGCCTTCGTCATCCGCTTGACGCAGTCGCGGCGTTTGCCTGACACGTTGCGCGCTGGACCGTGGTCATATGAGCACCCGCTCTGGCGCACTCGCCGAAGTACATGAAATCCAGGCACGCCCTTGCCGCCAATTCCAATCTCCGCAACCCAACTTCTCGGATCGCATCACGGCATTCATGTCGACCCTGGCCGCTTGGCACGTAGTCCCTGCATGATTGCCACCACCTCTGGAATGGGGGTCGGATTTGTGCGCTTCCGCCAATCAACGGCGGGCTCGCGTGGCACTGGGCCCGTCATCGTGGATAGCCGTCGCGCTACTCACACTGCTTCCTCCGTATCCGGTACGAACGCCGAGAGCGCTGCCGCTGCCCGCCTGCGACACCACCGCCGCCGACGATAAATTCAACAGCGCCACCGGACAGTTGATGGACACACGAAGGGTGCCTCCGCGGAGGTCGTGCCTGAGTGAATAGAGCTGGGATTCTGGAAGTCCCGGACCCAGGTGGCTGAAGCACTCCCTGGCGTCCACAAACACCCGCCACAGCGTTTCGGCAATCAGTTCGGCCGACATTGTCTCGTATACAGCAATCTTCTCTGCGAGCACTTGATACACGCCCTGCACCTCTGTGAGGTGAGAGCAGCCTGCGCCGAAGAGCACGGTGAGGAGGCGAATGTACCTCCTCAACAGGTTTGTCATCCCATGATAGGACCCGGGCAACAGCCCGGCTCGGCTTCCAAAGCCCTGACATCGTCCGTGGACAAATAGGTTGCACGGTCTGCCCTCTCCTGGGTCTTACGACGTTTCGTTTGCTGGTCCATGGAGACCTGCAGAACAGCAAAGGGCGAGATTCCTCGGTGGCATGTGTCGTGGGTGTTCTCGTTGCCCCAGCCAAACTTCAAATCTTTCATGTCGCGCACCAGTTCCTGCGACACGTATACTCGGATGGGATCCCAATCGTTGGGGGCCGGTGTCAAGAACTTTTGTAGCACCGCTTCCACCTTGACCATCGATCTCCCCTCGGCGAGGAACACTGCGTAGATTGGGGGGCGCCCGACATCATAGTTCGCCGGATCCAACCCGCATGCCAAGCGAATGCGCTCATGCTCAAGGGGGCTATAGACTTTCGTTTCTCGCCCTTCGTAGGGTGGCCCACCGAATCCGCCACCGCCACCCATCTGAGGCAACATGGCAGCGCCCTCGCCAAATACTGGCGGGGTATGATTGGCGCCGCCGGGGCGGCACCACAACTGGCGCCGTAAGAAATGGCGCCAACCTCCGAGCTGCCCAACGCCCAAGCCGTACGGTCAGTACTGCTCGGTGGGCGACCCATGTCATGTGCAGCTTACTGCGGTAGCGATTGGCCCCATCGGCCCCGACCGCATGCACGCAGCTCGCATCCATGTTTCCAGTCTTGTCGTGTGCTGGCGCTGTAGGTCCGTCATGTTCCCCTCCGTTAGTCGGCGAAGGGTCCGACGCGCCGCCTCCGGCGATTGCGCAGCCATGAAGTACGGCGCCCACGCCATCGGGACGTACTGAGCGACGTTCGCACCGGCCGCACCTGGGTCAGCAAACTCTGACACCAACTCATCGCCTTGGATTGGCACACGAGGGTTGTCGGGTCCTTGCCGTACCACACGTCGACCTCTTCTTCGACGCCGCGACCACCTCTCTGACTGCCAGCGCCTGACGCATTGACAACGCATCCGGGAGCTTCATCATTGGAGGCATCTGCCCTCTCGACTTCGCCCAGAAACCATACACCTCCCCATCATAGGGAGATGTCTGCCCCATTCCACTTCGGAAACGGGACAACCTGGAGAAAATAATCGTTGGAGTCCCCTTCCGGCGTAGTCACAGTAAGGAAGGACTCCAATCCTTCGGATGCCAAGACGTCCTCCGCCAGCTCCTAAGCAACGCATCCGCTCGTTCTGGGGAGGGCGGGATCGGTCACATTCGCGTATTTCGCGTTCATAGCCGCCAAAACTTCGAGCACCTCATCTCTGCCAAGATTTGTTGTGTTCGTCACCAGCCACTCTGTAAGAGCCGGGTCAGCAGCATAGGGCCGCTGGGGCAGGAGGTTCACACGAACTGGAGCCCTCCGGCGGCAGCAAACGCAAGGTCGGCCATCGCTCTAGTCCTTTCACTTGTACTTTTTCGTTCTCAAACGACAATGGTACAACGCAGGCTGAGTCAAAAACGGTACTGTGTAGTTTTGATTCCGTCTCTACGTGGCGGCAATCGTGTTCCGGGAGCGTGACTCACAACTATGACCGGAGACACGACCCACCAGAGGGTGGGTCCGTCGACCGTTGACGTACGCTAGACCGATCTTTGCTTCCAACAAACGCCACATTTGCATCACGATACGCAGTCGCCACATGTACTTTACCTATCATTCGATTGAGGAACAAAGCGTCGTCGAAGGGAATCATCTCATTGTCACAATCATCATGTTCTTCGGAATTCGCTGTCTTCGCAGTTTTGACACTCATGCATGATATCCGTAGTCGCTCTGACGTTTCCACAATAGGTAGATTGGTCACTCCTGACGTCACAGATACGATAGCAATGCGTTCATTGGTAGGATCCCACACGTTACTGTCAGTCATGATTACCTTCTTGCAGTTGTCCAATTCATACCGAGATGGCACGCGCGATTCAAAGTATACAACAGTACCGTCCATCTTGAATGGTATTACCGTGTCGCCTACCGTCGCGCCGAATACACACATACCGTCACACCGTACTGTCGCATCTGGTATGGATTAATCAGGCTCATTCATACGCTTCCTGTACCACAGTACTTGATTATATTGCAAAATGATTTGTTTCTCCTGTCGATTCATCAGTAAAAAGCGTTAACAACCGACACATTTATAATGGGTTGATAGTCATTTGTATAAGGAGTCACATCGCATTGCTGGCCAGTATAATCCAAAATCATGAAATTCAGGCCTGCAACGCAAGTATCGGCATGCGAATCCAGCTCACACCGAGTCACATCGCATTGCTGGCCAGCATAATCCAAAATCATGAAATTCAGGCCTGCAACACAAGTATCGGCATGGGAATCCAACTCACACCGAGCAACATTACCTTTGTCAGTTGTAAACTCATCCATTCCTCCATGGGCCACTGCACCAATCGATCGAGTTCGGAAGCCTGATCTGATCGTCGCCACAGTACGCCCCGCCACCCCGCATGCGCAGGATGTCGGGGTTGCCAGTCAATAGTCGCGACGAGGGCCGAATCGGGCACCCGCACGTCCACCTCGATCACCGCCCAGCCGGAGCACAAGCCGGCGCAGTCACATTTGAAGTATCGCATCATATTCAACAATTTCGGTCGAAGTGCTCGCCGCCGCAGCAATAGCACGAGGTTGTTCCTGATTTCCGAGCGCATAACGGCCACCACCGCGTCCCCATACGAGCCACGATCAGCATACCCACGCCCGCCACTGCGACCTGACCTCCGCCACGGCCATCAGCGACCAGAGGCACGATTCGCAAGTGTATTCACGACGCTGGTATATAAGCAACACCGCCGCAAGTACGCAATTCTCCCATTCGTCACTGGTAAAATTTCGATTGATGTCCGACACATCAACGCCATTCATGACAACTTTAACACGACCATGGTTCCACCGCGGCCTCCACGATTGCCCGAACGATTACTTCCGCGTCCGTTGCCAGAGCGGCTGCGCACCAGTTGTTGTTGTAGCACCAATGGAACGCTTGTTGCTTTTACCGTTCAGCCAAGGCAAAGCGACTCGACGCGTCCTCGACAAAGTCATACAAGCGGCATCAAAGTCGTTCAAATACTTATCGCGCCTCTCCAACATAATGTTCACGCAACAACAAATGAGCCGCACGTCCGTCGCCGTCGGTTACCTTTTCGAACCAAGTCGCACCATCCGTCTTGGTCACAAGATCTTTGAGCAAATGATACACCTCACGATTATCCTCAACATACTGCGGAGTCTCGAACAAAGCAGCCAAGAACGTACGGGTGTATTCGTCGGTCGCGTTGTCGGGATTCGCTTTGGCAGGACGAATAACATAACTCAATGGCACACCAGCCTTACCCTTCCTCGAATCAAAGTAGTTCGTGACTTTCTTAATCCAGTTCTTATAGTTACTTGCGTTAAACGCCTCTGGGTAGTACAACTTCAAATCAGTATATTTCTCTTCTGCCCCAAGTGACATCTCACGAATGAGAGTTGCAATGAATGCGTCGTTAAGTTCGATTAAGTCACATGGGGCATTCTCACGGAGTTTCTTGGTAATCCAATACTTAACCGCCTTGAGCTTCTTTGTACGCGCCAATCCCAACTGGATGCAAGTGTTCTGGGGGTTCCTCTTTGAGTTACGGTCCGCCATAGTGTCCAGCTCTCTATCAGTATAGTTCGCCAACTCTTCGATAGTCTCCAATCCTTTGTACTCGATAAGTCTGGTCTGGGAGGGAATATCCCTCAACCCGCACACATGCAAAACATAACGAATTGGCTGCTGCTGTTGTAGTTCAGGGAACAACTTGTCGAGGTTAACGATAACAGGAGGGTCCATGATACCTGTATTCAAGGGAAGGGTGTCAATACCACTCGTGTGCTGTATATACCAAGCGACATACGGGCAATATGTCCGTTGTGACCATGGGGGTCAACGTCGCACCGAGAGATGATCAGTCTCCGGCATCAACATACGAATGCGGAGACGGAGATTCCTTCAGTCAACGCTCTGTGCTGGGCCAAGCGACCCCATGACGGTGGCCACCCTTAATCGCTTCATTTGATGCCACAGCACAGCATCTCCTCGTTCTTCTCACACGAAGGAGATGGCAGCGAACGAATTGCTGTCTTCAACCACTCCACTCTTTCCAGTTCACTGGGTCTGATAAACTGTTTATATCCTATCGAGATCAACAACAACTAACTTACCAACAGCAGGATAAGAACAATAAACCCAGTCTTAAACGAATTGTGGTTACATGTATATAAGCGTTCATCCGTAGATGACTGATTCCCGAGTCCGGTTCGTATCGATGACCGCATCCCGGTAAACAGTACACAGTACGGTATATTAAACAATCTCCCAGACCTTCTCGCGATTCGCTAGATAATGGGATCGTATGTACGCGCCCCTGCTCGGATACTGTATAATGAGGAGCTCGAGCTATCATCTCGTCCTGGATCATAGGATAGGTGATGCCGTCAGCCGCAACCTCCTCATCCTTGCGGACGACATAAGCCAAGGGGAATTTTGCGCTCCCAAGGACAGAGCGGAGATGTTTGTCGATCGCCTCCATTGTCTTGGGCCAATCCTTGGCGTTGATCGTAGGAAGATCACAGGTTTTTATACGTAGATTCAAACTCGAAGTTCACGAACAGAGCAAATAGCTTCAAGAGTAATATCGGGGACAGTAACATTACGACTGACTCGAGCCTGGTGACGGAGGTAGAACGCGAGTAACTTGAGATGCCCCTCTGCACGTTGGTTAACAGGGACTCCTGGATTAGGGACCGGCGCGGCCCCTGGAAGTGCGCTAGCAACGGGGGGTAAATTTCCTCCAGGTCTGCGGATGACCCCAAAGGCTCTCAATCTCGTCGTCAGTTAGCAGTTTAACTTCCTCGAGGTTATCGATTCCTTGCCTCAACAAGGGCCTGGGCGGCGGCTTCGGTGAAGCTGATACGGGTCATCGCAGCGCGTATGACAGCGTTGTTCATCGAGTAAAGTTGCGAAGGTGTAAAACGGGGGAAAGAGTGACAAAGCAAGAAGGGAACCACAACCACTGGCTCGTCCTGAGTCTCCTTCAGATCGCGTTGGTCCGTTTGGTCCGTTCAACGGCGGTTGACTTAAGGAATGACATCGGTTATGTTAGGGTATATTAATCATCAGCGTATATAAGATATGCCCCAGCGTGCAGAGCGCAGCCACCGAAGTCTCGGGATTGTTTGCCCATGATGGCGTGGGCATGGATGAAGGTGTCCCTATCATCCACCAAGGTTGTCACAATTTGTTTGACAGATGTTAGATGTATTGGTGTACAAGTACCCAGATACCTTTCCAGGCCACATAATCCATCAACTATGTCTGGGTTCACTGAGAAGGAAGCAGTTCGAAGCATACTTAGGCGTAATAACGGAGGAACTACATGATCGGACGTCCGACGTATCGATAACGAAGGGCATGGCAACATTGCCCTACCCAGAGCACTGGGTCTGATAAACTGACTAAAATTGGTCATATATGATAGCGCATCGTATAAACAAACGGTAACGAACATCGTTAAGCAGATTACGGTCGAGAAGAGTGTGACCAATATGCATGACTGTACCTGCGATACCGTGTACTGTAGCACCACTACTGTCTCAGTGTGCATATAATTAATCATTAAGGCCCAATGGGTTTGGGTGGGCCTGTCTCTGATGTGCACTCTGGAAACAGTAATTAGGATAGGGATAACATAAAAATGCGGAAATTCTTCTCAAGACGGAAAGAATAACCGCCTTTGCCGTTGACTGTTTTAAGCCAATGATGGATATCGGCGAAACATTTTTGAGCATACCGAAAATGTCAGACTCGCGCTCGTGAGCTTGGCTTGCGCGTTTCGAAACCTTCTTATATGAACGAAGAATGTTGAAAGGACCTTCTTCGCCCGAAGAAGCCTGTTTCCAAATCTTCTTGTGTGAAGAAACTTCGTTGGATGTCGTTTTCGACTTAAGTCATAGAAGAAGGTGTTCACATAAAAGTCTGGTCTGGTACATGTTGCACACTGAACCAAGGTAGAATATTTTTTCGTGTGTCACCCAAACCTTCTTCGCATGTCTTCTTCATCCGAAGAAGACATGCAAATCGTCCTCTTCGCTGGAAGCATGTGAATGGCGAGCTGGATGATTCTGGGTATGGAAGATTACCTTCTCAAGACGTTATTTAATAACGTTGTAGTAGCTGTTCTACGTATCCCATAACTCCTAATTGACTTCCGACTAAGGTTATAAAAGAATGCTGCATGCTGCATGTCCCTGGTTTAATGGATCCAGTCACTTCTTACGTGGTAGTAGTCTACTACTCTTCGTACACCTTGCAGCCCCATTTAAGATTGTTCTGTTGGCCGGTATCTTGAAAATGACGGTACAACGATCCATAGCGACATTTGGCGACATCGTCGTCGCAATACTCTTTACGGACAGATGGGTATCTCTCGGCGTAGCACACCGCATCAAGAGTAACTTGAGCGACATCAGGGAAAAGCGGATGATCCTGGAGGAATTCAGTCATCTCCGAGTTCTTGAGTTCCCAGGTGGCATTTTCGCGTTCATTCGTACACTCTCCATGGTAAAGTAGGTACTTGCAGGAACAAACTTTCGAACAGGCATCGATAGACAGGTCAGCATGAATTCCCCTTCCACCCCGCACATGAAGCAGCCGGGCGTGTTGCCCATCTTGACGCCGTCCAGTAAGGTCGAAGATACGACTATCCATCTCAGTTCTTGAACAATTGAGTGGGTCATGGACAAAGTCAATGTGGTCCCACTTTCTGCCCGAACAACAAATTTCCGGTTTCCGCTACAAGCCACTTTGGGATCGGTGTAGTAGTCAAGCGATGCGTTGAGCTAATGCTCGAGCTCAAGGGCAGAGGCTTTGATAGCCTAGAGACCTGAAATGCAACGCATTGTCAGAGCATAAGCGTAGCTGGAACTGAACATC
>JAKSYS010000758.1:0-27252 GCA_022925895.1 Fragilaria crotonensis | reverse complement strand
CAACTCAGTCCGATTCACTGCACCTCCAGAGCACATATACACTGTACACACCAGGTACACGTTTACCGTACTGGCGCCACTGTGCTCCTTCGGGAGTGCTCCTAGTACTGGTACTGACTACACCGAGTACATAGTATCGTTACGCATTTATGATACTGTACCGAAAACCAAAGTGTCTAATTCGCTGGCGCTGCTCATAGGTTTGTTCAAATCGAGTGTGAACCATCCTGCCAACTCGGGCGTGTTCGCTTTTGTTTTGTTTCAACGGATGCGTGACACTTTAACCGCTCGCAATCCCCTTCTCACGGATTTCCTGTCGCCATGGCACTGCAGGTAGACGAACAACAAGCCCCCAATGAGGTGGACTACGAGCTCGAGGAGTCTCCGAGTATACCGATTCATCCCCGAAGAAAAACAAGAAAAAGCGAGACGCAGCGACGCTGAGGAAAGCTCCACAAGGTAAGTCGTATATGTCATCTGATCACCGTCAAGCGTTGTAGGGTATAGACATTGACGCTTTCTCTTTCCCTAGCCCCCAAGAGGTTCAAATCAAGTTACATTTGTTTCTTCATGGCCAAGCAACCGGAGATCAAGGAAGAGCTTGGAGACAAATCATCACCGAGGTTTCCAAGAAGTCAGCAGAAATGTGGAGGAACCTCCCAGCAGAAGAGCGCTCATTGGGATGATGTTGCAGCAAAGGATAAGCAGAGATACATGGTTGAAAAGTCAAGTTACACTGGTCCATGGCAGGTTCCTTGGAAGAGAGCTAAGAAAGATCCATCCGCCCCGAAGCGCCCCATGTCTGCTTTTCTCTATTTCAGCCAGGACAAGCGTCGCCAAATCAAGGACGCGAATCCAACCATTCGTAACACCGAAGTTTCTCGCATCCTTGGTGAGCTCTGGAGAAATGCTGGTGAAGAGGAAAAAAGTCCTCATGTTGAGCGAGAGAAAAGTGAACGCGAGAAATATAAGGTTGCTATTGCTGAGTGGCGGACTGAGTACGAACAGAAGGTTGAGGAACAACGCAAGTTTCAAGCAGAACAAGCTGCTTACATGACCAGTATGTTTCAAAGCTCTGAGCAAGGCGCTGACAGTCAGAACCCCCAATACCAACAGCAGTATCCTCCTAATCCATACGGCGACCACCATGGTGGTGCATATAGTCACTATATGCATCCTGGCAATCCACCGTATGGTACCCGCCACAATATCCTCCTCCTCCTCAAATGTATCGTAAGTCAACGGATCGCGCGCTTGCGTAACGAACAACACGATAATCTAACTATCTCCTCAGCACCGCAGTATCCTTCAAAGCGCAGGGCACATATGCCAATGGGAAACACGTAGCGGTCTTGGGTCCAAACGGCATGGCGCATTACCAACCTCCTGCTTACGCTGGACCGCCGCCCATTCAACCAGGATATGAGGGACAGCCTCCTCCTCAATATGAGCATGGTGAAGGATCATTACCTTGGGTGATGATGAGCAGCGCACCATCAATCACCGCCCTGAAGCCCTGGGGGAAATTTAACTTTATGTGGAGGTTTTCCCGTTGATTCAAGACCCGTGTACCTATTTGCTACCAGTGATTTTTGTTGGGGTCGGACCCATTTGTCAATCTATATCTTAGCACTCACTATATCAACAACAATCATGATACATTGTGTGTGTTAGTTGGTTCACACGTAGAGACCTTCATCAACGAGTTCTCGGTATTGAAGCCATGAGGTTTGCATCACTACTTGGCATCATACCAATTGTTGTGCTCGTACGATCCATCAACGAGCAGTGGAACAGCAGTTTGCAAGCCATATACCCACGGACTTTCCATGCAATCAATAACTTCGGCAAAGGCCTCTTCGGCTGTCTCCTGGGGACCCTCTAGAATAACCTCATCGTGAATCTGCATCAACAGAATCCATCCTAATCGTTTGAGCTTTCGCTGTCGTTAATCTTGATCATGGCCATCATAGCCACATCTGCCGCACCCCCTTGAATTGCTGTGTTAATGCTAGCCCGTTGAGCATGACCGAGCAACTTTCGATCCTTTCCTTTTGCGTCCGGCAATTGACGATAGCGTCCCATGAGTGTTCTCGTGAGACCATATTCCTTTGCGTACTCCTTGGTCATTGTTTGCCACTTGAGCACCTCAGGGCGGGCATTGTACCATGCGTTCAGCATTTCTTCTGCCTCTTCTTTGGAAACACCCCAATCTTGGCTAAGACCATGAGCTGTTTTGCCGTACGCGATGGAGAAATTTAACGTTTTCGCCTTTCGACGTTCCGATGCAAACATGTCTTTCAACATTGGTTTGGGTGGTTCGCCCTTGCTATAGTCCCATTCCAACAGACACTCACCCGCGTCAACCTTTTGCTGGACATAATCGAACATATCCAATGCAGTTCGAGAGTGAAGTCGCCACCAGCATGAAAAGCATCAATCATTGATCGGCATTTGGTCATACTCGCGAGCAACCTCAACTCCAGTTGACCGTAATCAGCAACGATGAAGTTGTTGCCAGGTGACGCCTGGAATGCCCTACGAATCTTGTACGTGTCCTTCAAGTGCCGGTTGGTTTTGAAGGTTCGGTCGCCTTGACGACAGACGACCAGTCTCGGTGTTAAGATTAACTGATCCGTGAACCCGACTTTGCTCGTCAGCCAACAACTGAAGGCTAGTGAGGAAGTTTGCGATCATCGTATCTATAGAGCCGATGGCACCAAGGCTGTAAAGCGCTTCACACGCTTCGCGTCCAGCATCTCCACCTCCGAAAAAATCATACGCGGTGCCGAACTTGGGGTTCTCCCTAAAGGGATCTCCGGCAAGAGCCCGAATAACATCAGCTGTGGCACTAGGGGCACCTCCAGCAGTATACTTGCTAGGAGTCATCCCGATACTACTGATTGTGACATCCACGAACTTCGAGACCGTATCCGCTTTCTTTCGTACTTCTGCAAGAATATCCTGCAAGGTACCACCGTCTCGATCGGCTGCGTCTTTAAGAGCCCGACTTATCGCTTCATAACCATTCCTGTCGTTGGGGTTTCGAGCAGACATAAGCTCTAACGCGAAGGAGGTGTCGTCGCGCAACCGATCAAGAAGTTGTTTCCTATTTCCAGTGTTGTCTAAACCCCTCCCGACGAGCACGCACCGCAGGTCATCGTCTTTCATCACCTCGTAATCATCGCCAACGCCCAAAAGATTCGAATCCTCATCCCCAGCTTGAGTCAGATAATGTCCCTGCAGCCTTTCCTGCAACTCAGCCTCTTGCCGGACTGTTTCAGTCCAAGGCTTTTACAAAGCGCCTTCAATTGAACTGCATTCATGCAGTCAAAATCGTCCTTTCCGGTGGGGCGTCATTTGCCTCACTGCTGTCGCGCAGTCGCATTGCCTCCAAAGCATCCTCAGGAATTTCTTCCCGCGGAACTTTGAATACGCGCACACTTTCTGTTCTCTCTTTGCTTTTCGGGTTTTCAGCACCTCCGAAGAGGAACGTACACAGCTGCAAGCTAGAGGCTGTGTTGATTGCCAATCCATCTGGGCCAATCTGCTTTGCTGCCCAGTGTCGGAAGATATCGACGTGCCGCTCGGTCTTTGCGCGCTTGCACTTCGACTCCAGCCAAATAGTCCCGTGCATCAACGCGAATGCCACGACGTTCCATATCGGTTAATACTTCCAAATGCGCGCATATACATTTGGTAGTAATCGTACATATTCTTGTCGCCGACCCACGTCATTTTTTCAAGCAATTTCTGCAGTTCTTCCCGGAGCAGCCACGTCCCTTCAGCATCGTATGCTGAATATATAATCCAACTTTGTCGGTGCTTTGGATCACGCTGCATCACTTCAATAGGTGGAATATCTGCCACGAGACCTTCCGTTCCATCCTTTCGAGTTCTCTTTATTCCGAAAAGCTCTTTCATAGGCTTCTTGCGTCGCTCAAGCAAGGATTCTGTTAATGCTTCCAAAGAATATCCTGTGCTAAGCCCATACTTCGATCGCGAAGTATCCTGTAGGCGTGCCATGTGCATCGTATCACCACCAAACCCACGACAGTCGATTCCTTCGTTCCACATGACATGTCGATCGAATCCGTAATTGTGCCACACTTTTAGTTGTTTTGAATCTTGAAACCAGTCCTTGAATTCTTGAAGTAGTCCAGCAGAATCGTCCAGATTATCAATCCATAACGTAGAACCAGGACCATCCCCGAGCCCATAGTCAAAGTCAGGACCGCTATACACGGATACGCAAGTGACATAGCCATTGCCGACAGGACCAACAGTTTTCAAATCAATGTCCATAACTTCTGTATCGCACGCATGAAATGTGCCATCAGGGGCGTCAAAAGCTTTTGCAGAACGATACGCGCCTCTTCTTCGTGCGGACGATGGTAACCCCGGTATTTTCATGTCGGAAACATCAAAATATCCTTCATCGCCGGGTCCGAGTTTCACAAGCGTCGCCAATCTTGCTGCTGATTCTGCCGACCGGCGTCCAAACGTTTGCGCCCACTTTAGGGGAGCAGCAGGATTCCAGTTACCCCTCTCGACGGGGCGAGACTTGAGATCTTGCAACAAATCATCCTGGTCAGCTGTGTAAGCTGGAGGAACATACTCCGGTTTATCCGATGGATGAGCAAGAGTGCAGGCTACGTAGTCTGGCAGTAATAACTTGTCGGAAGCAAGAAGCGTCTTGTGCTCAAGAGGAACATCCTTAACGATAGGCGGCTTGATGTTCTCGTAAGAGTAGACATCTTGCTCATCGTCATCGTCAAGTAGTCTGATGGCCGCTGCTTCTGACAATGAGGAACGCAGAAGGAATGAGTGTGGTGCAATGATCCGAGGGTTGTTTCGACACAGCTGCCGTCGATATGGGTTCGACAGGATAGCTCTTCTCATCATATTGAATGATGTGGGCTGTAACGAATCCACAAGTGCAAGTAGATGAAGAAGCAACAGGTTCATTCAGTATTCTTTTGTTCTGAGTGCGGACCCAGGATTGTCTCCGATACTCTTCAGTAGCGGTCAGACGCTGCGAAACTAAGATGTGAGGCGCGGTTGACAATGACTCGTCTACTCCGTAGTTCTTGCTGTATTCATCAATGGCAATCTTATGATTGCGTACTAAGTTGCGTTTGGTGGTTGGGTGGTGTGGTGTTGACTTTTCGACTTCTTTTTTCTTGTTTTTTGAATTTCTTGCAAATTTGGCGCCAAACGAAATGCCCCCACGGAGACTGTGTGGGCGAGTCTGTGAAATCGACTGTGTGTCTGTGTGGAGTCTGTGAAATCGATGTTGGGACTTGGGACGTGATACGTGATTGACGATTGACACATTGACGCATGGCGAACATACAGTCAATTCGGGTTCATTCAAAAAACTTCGAATTCTCTTATGACAGTAGAGAGTGCTGCAGTCCAACCATGCTGTTGAGGGTTGAGGGTACAAGGTACTAGTACAAGTGTATGTAGTCTACATGATGGTCAGCGCATGTGTTGTTATCTGTAACTAGAGTACAGTGCAGGAAGCCTATAAACAACAATTTGGTGAAATTCCAGATTACTTGCTACTGTAGTACTGTACAGCAATTGTAGTACTGTACTCAAAGTTGAGCTCATAACCTGTCAGCCCGTCTACACAATTCCAGTACCATTATACTACTGTACCTGGTAGTGATCTAGAATATGCGCGGTGCACTGTAGAACACCACTATGCTTCCTCGTTGAGTTTCCTGCTACTGAAATTATGTAGATGCTACAGAGGCATTCCACCGTAGAGCTCCATACGTTTCCCTCGTGACTTTGCTGGTACTGATTCTATGTAGAAGCTACTGAGGAATTGAGGAAGAGTACCTTTCGCTAAGTGCCATGCCAGAAATTTTGTTTCTCAAATTCTCAAACCAAATTTTAGTTTATCCTAAATCGCCCAGAAATGCAATAAAAAGTTAGTGTCGTGAAAAAAAGTCACATCTTCAGCCATCAATAAATCTTTGAAAAATAAATTCTGAAAATTTGTAAGCCGATAACTTTCATAATGCAATCGCAAACATCACACTTATCGGCTCACATTTTGAATAAAATCCCAAATCAAGGAGAAATAGAATCCAGTTTTTTTGTCGATTATAGGCTTCCTGCACTGTACAAGTACAGGTAGTGGGTTCCTCACAACTGATCGGAGTATGATACATACTGGTGTTTAACAGTAGCATTTGTGAAGCAGAAACCTGTGCTTTACAGCAAAAATTCAATGAGTATTCCATCCAGTAACTTTGAATTCGTACAGTATTGTACTTCAGTAACGTAACACACTGTCGTTTCAACATAAATTACCGTCCATTTATGTACTGTATACCTGTAGTACATGCAATCCACGTAACAGTGCAACAGTACCCCAGAGTGGTCATACTCCGTAACACATACACACACGCACACACGCACGCACACACACACGCACGCACAAAGCAAATTTAAAAGGAGTACAGTAGGACAGGGATTGGAAAAATAATACTGCAGGACTCGGATTTCAGTATTGAGAGCGTCTGGTAAATATTTGGTATACCCCGTCGTGAATTTGAACGAACGGATAGTTACGCAATAATACGAAGTCCAAGTGGTTGGTATAAAATATATTTCCCATTTATTTCGAGCGTGGGTAAATGACCGGTATCTTTCATTCCAGTCTGGTAGGTATCGGTACTACTGCAACATACTGTAGGGTGCATTACAGTACTGTAACGTCTAACGGAACTGGCTTTTACTTAGATATTTGCTGCTAAAATTAAGAATGTACCATCATATGTGTTTAAAAATGCATTGCTGAATGTACATATATACGTCGGAATGTCTTAATACCGCCTTTCGAGATACCAACGCCCTTCTTTGGTAAATAATAACCAAGGGGTACGGGTTACTGGTTGGTATACTCGAAAGCACCCTGGTAGGTAGAACCAGTACCGATATGAATTCAGTTATCGGATACCAGGCCGTGGGAAAATCTCAGTTTTGGTGGGGGTATATACCATCGGTATTTGGTATCCGGTACCAGTAATAACTATTTTCCAATCCCTGCAGTAGGATATACTGGAGAACTAATCCGATTGTACGGAAGTTATGCATATTTAATCTGGTAATCCTACTAGTAGTAGTCTACGGGAATCCGACACTCTCGTAGTACAAGTAGTCTGGTACAAGTACTAAGGAAAATCAATTAAAGCCTCATTTCGCTAACTGAAGTCTTTTGAGGGAATGATCTCTCAAACCAACATTCTTATTCCCTCTACACTCGTGTTCGCTATCCTTGTCCACTCCTTTCTTCACTACGTCTGCCCACGTTACTCCTGTAGCCCTTCAGTCCCGTGGCCGTTAGCTCGCTTCATTGTACTTCCAACGCGCTCCTCGAGCGCCGGATCCAAGGTCAACGAGTCAATGTGTTGTAACCTAGGAGAATGACCCAAAACTTTGTAAATAGGGCACCTTGTCTCCTTTGTTCTGGTGGTAGAATGCAGTATCCTTCTTCTCTTTGCACAAAATACAAAAAAAACAATTTCTTCTGAAAAAAGCCACTAGTACTAATCTTTGGGGAACTACTGGCTGACAAAAAGCATCATTCATACAAAGGTTATCTGCTTTCACCTTGCTCAGCATGTTAGTAACTTGTGGTGGGGTGTCAATGCAGGATTCAAGAAGGAACTAATACAAGTAATGATTACCTCTTCATTGTTGTCATCATTTCTCCGCTTCGTATAGTGAGGACATTGATAGAATTTCAAAAAGCAGCTATGAGGGGTCCAATTGTCCGTCATCAATGTCATGGATTTCTCTCTTGCTTGCATCCCCAATGGCATCCCTGTTCACCTTATGCACCTGCAATTCGTGGACTTGAGAGGCACTGCACAAAGCTGATCAATTTGATTTGGATATTCAAATTGTTGGACAGCATGATGCTTCTAAACTTATATGGTGGCATGGTGATCACATGGGACTCATCCACAGCAACGGTCATTATCATCCAGGAACAAATTGTGCATTTCATTAGCATCTAGCAGGAACAAATTTTGCATTTCAATAGCCACATTTGATCTCCCAAAGAAGTCAAGTGATGATCTTATTTTTTACCTTCTCACTAATTCTTCCCTAATTTTGTTCAGTACTATGTGCAAAAACTGTCTAACAAAGTTTTCAGACAAACAACTGCAAATAGGTCTTCCATGATACATGATATCAAAATTGCAATCCAAATGCAATGACGTTTTGGTGAAACGAAATGGTTTTGTCCAAGGAACCTGTGGAGTATTCCAGAAGTATTTCCTAAACACAGCAGGAGGGAGTACCCATAATAGAGAAGGTGCACATCGTTCTCATTTCACTTTTTGTGCCCATGGAAACGTCAATAGAGACGGCCTCAGAATGGGTCTCATAACAAAACGATGCGCGAGAATTGAAGTAGATTGACCATCGCCCACCCACCAGGCTGCGAATCCGAACGATGTACGGGATGGGAGGTCAGACGATAAGATTATAACTCTACAGTACTATGATCCCCTTATCATGACTCAGCCTGCACTTTTATCGGATTAGGAGTGGACAGGCATCCCTGCCTCGCAGTATCACTGGATGCTAGAGTACACGTCTGCATGCAAAGCCTATGTGCGAAGGAAATGAAGCGCACCTCGTACTACGAGTCCTAAGTACTAACAAGTAGGTATGGGGTATAATCTAAGGAAAATATCGACCTTTGGGCGCTCACAATTGTAGAGTCGGCGAGCATGTGGAGCAATTAGCTTGAGTTCAGCATCTCACCTATCAAACGATGCCTTAGCACTCAAATGAGCCGCATCGGTGTGGAGAACCCAGATCGAGCCCGCCTTCATCGAGTACTCTCCGATCCTGTGCCATGTTTTCCAGATCAGTCAAGATGGGAAGGACGCGACGCAGACTGGCGTTGGCCTTCGCAAGTCTGCAATATTCAACTCCATCCCGACTCAACCGAAGTCCATTCTTCATGAGCATTTCCTGGTCATTTGTAGCTATGCCGGGGCGTTTGGCAAGCAAAAGGCAGATCTCGGCACCGATGCTGTCAGCCAGACGCCCAAATGGCAAAAAGGCGTTGTTCAATGTTTCTCCCAGACGTAAATTCTGTTCACACAATGCCCACTCAAGGTATTCTTGCAGGTTTGCAACATCAGCATCTTGGTTCTCGTCGAGATCCAGAAGCATTAGTATTGGATTGAATAATTTAAGACTGAACGTGGTCGCCCCTTCCCCAAAATATAGGTCAAACGCGTCAATGACGTACTTCATGAAGACTTGCTTAGCTTTCAAGGCCATTCCATTGTCTTTCAGTACCCAGAGTAAAGGGTATAAGATGACGCATGAATTGTGAACATTCGATGGTTCCATGAGCGGCATTATTTCTGAAACAACAGAATCACACGTTCGAAGAGCCTCCTCTGTCCTGCCAACTTCAACCAACCAAATTGCGCTCAGGCTGAGGCATTGTGCAGCTCTGTCACTTCCATATTCACGACAGATTCCACTCGAATGGCAATCAGGGTGATAGATCTCTTTGAGGTGATCATGGGTTGAAAGAGCGCTCTCGAAATCGCATTGCCGAGCGAACATATCTGATTGCATAGCCAAGGCCCGAGCATAATGAATGGGATCTCCATGCAATCGAGTCTCGTCAACAAATTTGGCAACTAAGCCTTGCTCATAGGAACATGTCTCGTCCTGTTTGATCGCCCCCAACTTGATCAACAGGAACAACCCGCTGAATATCGGAAAGACAATTGAACGATCTGTGATATTTCGGCCGCTCTTTGATGCTCCCAGCAACTGTTCCACGAGAACATGATGTCAGATGGAGTGAGTCTTAAATAAGGCATTCCAAACACGGTTGACTTACTCCCAAAGCATCCTGGTAAACCTTGGCGGCATCGTTCACCAGGTGCAGATTAAGGTATGCTTTGCCCAAAGCGACACAAATCTTAACACATGCCACAAGCTGGTCACTTGAGATAACGTTGAGAACTTCAGGAGAGAATCCGCCCGCTGCATCCTTTGAATCGACTGCTCTGGCCCACATACCAAGGGCTTCTTGGTACAGCCCAACATTCTGCTTGTGCAATCCCAGGTCCTCAAACATCTTGCCGGTTTCAAGAGCAATTCTTGAAGTCTCGAGGAAGTCTCCACTTGCCTTCCAATGGCCAAATAGGAGCAATCGGGATGTAAAATCCTTGGTGTTGTTGAGATCAGTGCCTTCTAAAGTGAGAGCTATTGCTCTGTGTAACTCGGACTTCCGTCTGTCGAGCATTAGGCCTAAGATCGATGACCGCCACATATCGTGCGAGAAGCAACATGTTAGTTCGTCAGGTATGGGATCGGATTGCTGCTGCAGGTTTGATTCGACCAAACCTGAGTATGAGGCAGGGGGGTGGTCAATAGTCTCGCCCCCGTTCCACTCAACGCAAAGAATTCCCTTTTTCGCTGCCGAGGATAGTGCCCGCAGAGCACCAATTCTCAATGCATCGGCATTTGCCGACGCTTTGCCTGCCGTTGTCCCTAAAAGTGTAAACATGACTGCCATGAGTTCTGAAAACTCGAATGAAGATCCCATCACGGCTGCTAAATTCAGCACCTTTCGGGCTATACCGCGAAAGCGATCAATCTCTTGCAGAATCATTTGATTGAGAGGCGTTGCAGACGTTGTCTAACAGTCAATTTGTTAGTTGACCGTGAGCATATGAGGTCAAAAATGATTGACGTCGATCACAAGGGAACACGTACCTCTGCAATCGCACCAAATTCTTTCATATCATTAACTACACCTCCGGCCACAGCAGATGAATAGTTTCGTTTTAGATGCTCAAGCAAGACCGACGCCATTTGGGGTATACCTCCTGTCTGGGCCAAGGTGGACTTCAACAGCTGTTCGCTGACATCTTCGTTTGGAAGCCCCAGTGTTCTCGCTATCAACTTTCTCATTTCTGGTTCGTTAAGCGGGTTCAAGACGACAGGCAGATACCTTCCGGTGAAGACATAATCATTGTTCAATCGGTCCCAGAACCCATTATCCATAGCCAATTTGTACTCCGAGAGAGGGCGGGACGCACAAACGATCATAAGATTTAAGCCACTCTCGAACAACTTTTGGACAACTTCGAACGACATATCATCTGCGAATTGAACGTCGTCGAGAGCAATAATAGAGAGGTCAGCATTCCTTGTGCAGCGCAGAATAACGTCAGCCATTTGCGTTGCGAGTGAAGCTTTCTTTTCATGTTCCAGCTTGTCACTCCCGCCAATCATGCGCAGGTTCAACTTCAGCAGATGCTGACCCACAAGCTGAGCGAACTCGGGTGAGGCACCAATCTCGTTGCACAGGGCAGAGACTCGATCTCCAACTTTTGACGTGCTCATCATCGATATAGAAACTCCACAACTGGAGACCCACGAATTGATTGATCCTGCATTCGACATGACAGACGATTCATCCATCTGATATCCTTCACTTTCCTTTATAGCATCCATCAAAATTGAGCTAATAGCACCGAACGGAGTCCTCGCGTCGCTGTCCCTAATCACGCACTTCGCAACGAAAACACGCTTCCTTTTCGTGCGAAGGGTCCTCTGGATTTCGTCGATCATTTGTAGAACGAAAGTACTTTTGCCTAGGCCAGCGACACCTGAGACCAGGACAAGCCTAGCAGGCGTTTTTACAGACGACGTAGCAATCTGATACCCCAGTTTTGTCAACATTCCCAGCTCGCGGGTTCGACCAACAAAGTTAATAGTCTTTCGACCCCAACGTCTCTGCACAGATGAGATAGGCTCAAAGATTGCGACCGGCATCGAATATCCCTTGGCTTGGACAGGACAAAGGGCGTTGAATCCGTACGATCTATCTGCTAATTGGCGGATTGCATCATCAACCAGTAACCCAGGGTTCGATGGCAATGCCATCAAACGAGCCGCCAAATTGACTGAAGGACCCAATATCGCATATTCGTGTCGCATGATTCCACCAACAACTCCACAATACGCGTTGCCCATCGTGGCACCGATTCGACTTTTGACATCAAATTCTGAAAGGAGGCAGTTCTGAATTGTTGTTGCTGTTGGAAGCACTCGCTCCGTCACCATGTTTTGGAAATTCGAACCCCTTAATCCAAAAGTTGCAATCAGCACTAACCCTTTGTCGTCCACAACGAATTGTCTCAAATGGCCACCGAAGCGCGCTAACTCTCTCGTTGCAAGATTCATAATTGAATTGAGAAGATCAAACAGCGGTGAATCGTTTTCGTCATCTCCAGGTATCGATACTGATATAAGTGGTGCAATAAACATAACAAACACATTCCTGAGCTCTGCTTCTTCAACCTGGCGTGTTTGAACAAGCGTGGTGTTCCCAGCAACATCTGGATATGACGCATTGCCATCACCGGCATCGTTTGCAGCCACGACCGGGTGCACATACAACGATAACAGCGTTCGGTAATGAATCAACGCCGCGGTGTCCCATCCACTCAAAAACCTTTCCACTCTCAATGCCAATGGATCACTCACGGCAGGGGAAAACGGTGCTGTCAACGTAAACATTGTCATAGACTGGTTCGCAATGACCGCAGGAGTGTTCTGTTTAGAAGAAGAAATTGAATCAGATAGCACGCACGTTCGCGACAATATTTCAATCGAAGCGGGACAAGCAGCAACCTCCCCAATCTCGGCGAATGTCGCTGCGAGCGCAATCGCATCAACTGATGAGCCCAGAAATATATTTTGCCTTCGAAAAGTGTCATCCCCACGTGCACTGATACAAGTGTGCCGAAGCTTATTCCACAGTGTACATTCAACATGTGTCCCTTTCCCCTTTCGTTATGCTTGGCTGTGTCACTGACACATATTGGATATTCACTGTATTTGGATACAATAGCCGCACCGCATAACGCAGCTGCAGTGACACATTCATCGCAGCTCATCAGAGCCCTCAACTCTAGTGATCGGCACGCAGCGTATGGTTTGCTTGTGGACACTCTCCACGTTGCAAGCAACGAATCCCCAGCAAATTGCAAATGTCCCTGAATGATTCGTGACTTCATTCACTATCAATTCAAAATATTCGTTGATGGCCCTACTGAGCGCTTCCGGGCCCAACACGGTAGAGAGACGAGTAAATCCTGAGATATCAACAAGTAAGAGAGATGCATCAGTTCTGGATGCGTGAGGCATCCCTTGAAAATCTGACAATCTGAACGACACAATCGAAGCCATCGACCCTCGGCGAACCATTTTGCGCCGAGGAATCGCACTGGTGTCAAAAATCACCTCGTGGTTCTCCAAATTAGCAGAGGCAGGTAACTCGTCCACTTCAGGCTCGGTTGCAAGAGATTCGTGAAGCGCCATTCGTTCCATGCCACTATTCTGTGTCAGATCAGTCTCTGAGTCGTCGAATTCACGAGAAAGCTCAGAAAGCGTATCCTCGGTTGTGACGCTGTCATGGTCCTGATCATCCTGATTATCCTGAAGATCTGATTCATCAGTCGTACAGTCGTTTAGAGCGTGGTGAATCGATCCTTCGCCGTCGCCGTGGCAATGTGTCATGGTAATTGCCCATGCCTTGGTCTCCTCGCTTAGGCGCGTTAGAACCGACATTGGAACATGGGTGGCAAGATATTGAATAGACTGAACCGTGCGGGATCGAACTCGTTCAGGGTTTGAATCCACCACTCGAGAGCTGGAGGATTTCAACGATTCATCGTTGTCCATCTTGTTCTTGTGTGTTTTTCGGCGTCCCGACAGGAAGTCCTCGGTCCTGGATCCTCTTCTGGGAGAGGATTAAGGACGAGGTACAAATACCTTCCGACACAGCAAGTGCTTTTATGCGTTCAATTTGCTGCGTAAACAAGGTGGGTGTGACCGCCAATTTTCGGGCGAATCTGAAAAGGACAACAAAAAGTTCCGATTACGCTTTCTCAGTGTAGTAGAGTAGTAGAGACCTACTCCAAGGCATACGTGCTGAAACCTCGGACATCAGGAAACGCACCTCGGTGTGCTAAAATTATCATTTATCAAAAAGACACAATCAAAGAGACACAGCTCCGTTACTTCTTCGAGTAGACTGTACTACTATTTAGAGATTGGCAAAACCGTCCTTTACAAAGAGACATTCAATGACTTAATCGTCATTTACCGTATATTCCCGACAAGTATTGGTACTTGTACTTGGTACATGTACATCCTCGTCGTTGTTTTGGATTATCCATTTCATGCGTATGAATATGTATAGTACAAGACTGAACATTCCCAAACTTGGAGGTCCGGGAATTCTTGTTCACCATGAAATAAAATTGTGCAGAATGTACTGAGACATTAGTCAAAGTTCCGGAACCCCCCTGGAGTCGGAGTGTAGAGTGTAGACAGTGTTGATGATCAAAGTGTAACTCGAAAATCACTGCATGCGATGCACACGTTCTCAAGTTGTTGGATTCACTGTTTCATATGATGGTGCGCTCAGTACTACTCCGAGTACTCTAGCTAGCACTGTAGTTCTGTAGTACTCGTACCTGTCTTAAAAATTTGAATTTAAACACGCTGTGTGTATAATATTGCAATATTTTTCCTACAGTCACTTAATTTGTGCTAGGAATATAACTGCGGCCTCTAGTAGCTAGTCAAAAAGAGTTGACCCTCATGGTCAATAGCAACATCTTGACACTCATGAAAGCAGACTCTTACCTCATCAGATAACACAAATTGGTCATCATGGAGTGCAGTAGTGCAAGCTAGATGTTCCAGCAAACGGCTCCCATTGTTGATTTGGGAGAGCTAAAAAAGTGGTCTTGGCCCAGGCCAGAACTGTGGTGCAATTCTCTACTGCCACCCTGAATGCCACCTCTTTTGCTCTCTACACGAAGATGTGGAAGAATTAGCTAAGCAGCCACCATTTTTGTGACACCTTGGCATCTGTGGGTGCATGCTCAATGGCCAACATTGGATGGATCCCAATCATCAGCCATTGCTTTAGCAATGAAATGAGCATCATGTATGCCACTTTTGACCTCAATTGGATTTGCACATTATGAGCTGGTGTGGATGATGCGATGTCATGGTCAACAATCAACAATGTATCACCTGAAGGTTTTGCCTCTTTTACTGTCGTACCTACTACTTGTACCTACCCCTACCCCCTGCTACAATATACGGCTGGACCCGAGCTCTCTGACTATGTAGATCCGATTACACCAATTTGCGTCAGCTCCAATCAGCTCTCGATATACGACTGGACTGGGTCTGGAACGTCTTCGACTGTGACTGGCGTTGACTCATATTGGTGACTATCGGACGGAGATTGGGTACGTCGTACCAGGTACAAGTATGTCGTACCTGGTACAGTACTACCTAATACACCTAATGGAAATACCGGTACTGCTAGCTACTGTACCGGTAGAGTCAGTACTCGACCAGTACACCGAGGAAAAGCTTTCTCACCATGATGGCATACATGTAATGCTTCATTAGCAAGGTGCTTGATAACAATGAACGACGTTGACGTGGTGGTCGGTCCAGATCCTGAAGTGATGGAAGCTATCAATAAAGGCAATGCGGTTGTTTTCCTTGATATCAGCCTGGGGAAGGTGATACTGCGGCGCCTTTGGGACGAATCAAGTTGGAACTCTTTGCTCAAGATGTAAGTTGAAAGCAGGAAACAGACAGGAATCGGCGTCTACTGTTTGAATGATATTGACCTCACACGCGATGCTTTGCTTCCTTCGTCTTTTTCCTTCTTGTCCGCCTAGTGCCCCAAAACGTGCGAGAACTTTCGTCAGCTCTGTACAGGTGAATTTCTGGTGAATGAACAACCGACGGGATACAAAGGGGCCACATTTCATCGAGTCATTAAGGACTTTATGATTCAGGGTGGTGACTTCGTCAAGGGCGATGGCACTGGCCAAAACAGCATCTACGGAACATCGTTTCCTGATGAAAACTTTCTTCACCGTCACGATCAACCTGGAATGTTGAGCATGGCGAACTCGGGAAAGGATACAAACGCTTGCAGTTCTTTATTACATTGGCCAAAGCGGACTGGTTGGATGGGGTGCATGTAGTCTTTGGGCGCGTTTTGGATGCCGAGTCTATGCTCACTGTCCGCAAGTGTGAGGCAGTGCCAGTGTCAAATCAAAAACCGAGAATACCATTGAGGATTACAGAATGTGGAGAACTGTAGCTTATCACACTTTCTTGGATGGAGTATGTATGGTATACTGTAGTGGTAATTCCGATCGAACGAACTTCTAAACATCGAACTATGCAATACTATGCAATCCTTTGCGCGCTAGTCAAGATGGCAGTGCCTAGCCTCTGCTGTTTCCCTATTACTTGGTCTTTTTCTTGATAAACATTTCCAAAGCCTCGTCTTCATCGTCATTATCCGCACCTTTTTTCTTCTTCTTCTTTTTCTCCCCATTCATTTGCCTGAGTTTCTTCTGCTCTATGGCCAAACGCTGTTCCAGCTTGGCTTTGGCCTTGCGCGCCTTGGCCGCTTCTGCCTCTTGCTTGGCCTTGGCTTCCTCCTCAGTGTCACCAGCCAAATCCTTGATAAAATCTTCATCCAAATTTTGCAACTTCTTGTTCTTGACTGGAATACAGAGAACAGGTGTCAGATGTGATGGATGTATTGTCCCATTTGTCACGGGTCGCTTCGTCCCGCTCACTTACGGGCCTTCATTTGAGACTTTACCAAGAACACAAGCCCCACACCGACCAAGATTGGCCCTCCTATGTATAGGGGAATGTAATTGAAGTACGCCTGCAGAGAGAAAGGCATGAAAAGGAGATGATCGAAGAAACAAATCAGCGGTGAGGAGAGAGTGTGGGTATAAATGACGGCAACAATGACTGACCACAACATGTCGACTCTGATCTGTGTCTTAGTCTTACATAGGCTCCGCATACAGTGAGGAGGGGCAGAGAGAAGGCAAGGTTCTCGCTGGTTAGGAATACGTTGTTGGACTGCGTCATGGTGGAGGTCAAGACCGACAATCGGCACCTTTGCTCGAGTTCAGCAAATAATCAAGTCCGCTGATACTTGGTGCCTGTTTTTCATCGTGGCTTGAATCGGGCTCTGGGCTCTGGGCTCTGGGCACAAAGGTGTACTGGTGCACAGTGCAGACATTTACAGGTTCGCTTCTTCTCGTGGACAAAGAATCACGAGTCACGAGTGGGCGACGAGGAACGAGGACTGTTGGTACAAGTACTGTACTTGGTACTAGTACTACCTAAGAGATATGCATATGATATATGATACAAGTACCGGTAGATGTACGCTTACCGTAGAACTGTCATTGTCTGAGGGTACATGTACAAACTATGCATACAAACTAGAATATGATGCGTCCGGAGTCGGAGTCGAAGTCAGGAGTCTCAGGAGTCAGAGTAGACCAACTATGGCATACATACTTGTATGATAGTGGACTTGTACAGAATATTTCATATGGAGTACAAGCACCTGGTACCAGGTACTTGCATCTGTGGGTAGTGAGGTTGGTACAGAATACAGAATGAGTTATGTACTAACATATGCATACAGTATATTAGTACCATGTACCAGTACTTCTCTACCAGTGTGTACTTGTATCATATGTACAAGTACCGCAACTTCGTCGTGATGAGAGATTTTTAGTGGTCCACCGTCCGCAGTCCATCAGCCGTTCATTCCCTTTGTTGAAAAAGATTTTGGGGTTCGGAACACCGGGCTGACCCGAAAGTTCATTCGATCCGATCCTTCTGAGTTGGGTGCATTAAAGAAGTTGCTCTTGTTCCTACGGCGGAAGTTGGAGTGATACTGTCCGAACTCGCCGAGTCCCACACGTTTCCCTTCTTTGCAATTGCTTCATTCTGAAGCTAGTCTGCTGTTCTTGCTCATTTCCAGAGATTGACTTGATTGTCGAACCCATTGATTTGATATTCTTATAGGCTATACAGACACATTCATCAAGTCGATCCAACCATGAGATATTCGTTGACAGCCACCTTAATGATGGCGGCATGGCCTGCTAATGCTTTCTTGCCTTCTTCGCCGAGAGTGCCTGCCAAGATTTTTGACTCGAAGCTCCAAATGGCCTTTACTACCGACAAACCATCCAACATGTTCGATGGTCCGCGGGCACTCGTCAAGGAGCGTGACGCATGTGGTGTCGGTTTCATCGCAAACACACACTCAGGTGGTGAGTTGGACGTGCTTATCGAGGAAGAAGGTCAAACGAGTCGAATGGTGATTCTCTGCCTTTCTGTCCATCTGACATACTTTGCTCTCCTTCTTTGTCTCTTGGTTGCAGATGAATTTGGCAGTCACAAGGTCCTACAAGACGGTCTTTCGGCCCTCGGTTGCATGGAGCACCGCGGGGCTTGCGGAGGTGATGGTGTCTCAGGAGACGGTGCTGGTATCATGACGCAAATTCCTTGGAAATTATTCCCCGAATTCCTCTCCGAAGGCAGCACCCACAAGCCAGGTGTTGGAATGATCTTCTTGCCACAGAACGAGCAGCGACGAAACGATGTCAAGCAAGTCATTGAAGATGTCTGCCGTGCCAACGAACTGGAGTTCATGGGATGGCGCGAGGTTCCAGTCGACCCTTCTGTTCTTGGTGAGATGGCCCGCAAAGCACAGCCAAGTATGTGGCAATTCTTCGTCAAGGCCCCACCGCGTCTGGATTACGACGACGATTCCCGCGACGGCTTTGAGAGAACCCTATATTTGGTCAGACGTCGTTTCGACGTCGAACGCAAATTGCGTGGACTTGTTTGGGAGGATGGCGATGGCGAAGTGTATGTGGCATCCTTCAGCTGTCGCACAATTGTATACAAGGGCATGGTCCAATCCGAAGTTCTCCCTCGGTTCTACAAAGATCTGCAAAATCCAGATTACACAACCAAGTTTGTCATTTATCACAGACGCTTCTCGACCAACACAAACCCGCGATGGCCCCTTGCCCAGCCTATGCGTGTTGTGGGTCATAACGGTGAAATCAATACCCTGCTGGGCAACGTAAACTGGATTAAGGCTCGAGAGGCTGCCAAGGGTATCCCAATCTCGTCAGAGTTTGATCTCGATGAAGACACTTCCTCAAGCTCCACGATCAATGGAGCCAACGGTGACTCCAAAGGGGATGTCCGCGATTTGGTTGACTATGACGCCACTGACAATATTGTGATGATGTGCAACACCCAAGATATCCCATCTGTCTTGGAGCCCCTCATCGACTTGGGCCGTTCAGACTCCGCCAACTTAGATGCTGTCTTTGAACTCATGTGCCACTCTCGTCATCGTGCTCCTTGCGCCCTCATGGCGCTGGTCCCTACTGCGTATGAGAACTCTCCCGACTTAAAGGACAATCCCGAAATTGTCGATTTTTACAAATTCCACGGCGGCCTCTTGGAGGCTTGGGATGGTCCTGCCCTTCTCGTGTTTTCTGATGGAAAGTCAATTGGTGCTTCTTTGGATCGAAACGGCCTTCGTCCTGCGCGATTTTCAAGAACTATCGATGGAACTGTTTACATGATGAGCGAAACTGGAGTCATTCCTGGTCTCGACGAGTCAACCATTATCGAAAAGGGACGTCTAGGCCCAGGACAAATGATCAACGTCGACCTTGTTACTGGAGAATTCAAGGACAATATTAAAATCAAGAGCGAGATTGCCTCCCGTAAGTGAACTGGGAAACTGTGATTTGAGAGCTATTCAATTTCTAACAGTCGTCACTACCATAGGTCATCCTTATGGAGATTGGATTCAACGCCAGAGAAAGGATGTCAAGAAGATGAAATTTGGCTCCGATGAGCGTTTGTACGATGATCTCACTGCCACCTTTGCGCAAAGCACCTTTGGTTGGGGTCTGGAGGACATCGGTATGCAGATAGCTGATATGGCTGGAAGCGGGAAGGAGACGACGTATTCAATGGGAGATGACGCTCCTATCGCTGCCCTTTCAACACGTCCTCAACCACTTTACAATTATTTCAAGCAACGCTTCGCTCAAGTCACCAACCCTCCTATTGATCCACTTCGCGAGGGTGTTGTGATGTCCCTTGCAACGACGCTGGGTAGAAAGGAAAGCATCTACAAGGTTTCCGAGAAAGGTGCGCGTTTGATCCACCTTGAATCTCCTGTCCTGAACGATTCGGAGATGGCCCTCATCAAGGAGTATGCAAAGGAAGAAAATGGCGGGTTCAAGCAAGCTACTCTCACCACTCGCTTCGACCTCAAGCTCGGCCCCGAAGGAATCAAATCCGCCCTCGACAAACTGTGCGACGAAGCTGTCGCCGCTGTGAGAAGTGGCATCGAAGTTGTCATTCTTAGCGACTTGGCTGAGACGCAGGCTGTACTTGACGAGACCAGCTACATCCCACCTCTCTTGGCAGTTGGGGCCGTCCATCACAGACTCATTGATGAAGGGTTGCGCATGGACGCTGGTATTATTGCAGAAACTGGTGGGGCTTGGTCAACTCATCATTTCGCTTGCCTGGTAGGATACGGAGCAAACGCTGTGCACCCATACCTAGCTCTTGAGACTGTGAAACAATGGCATGGACAGGAGAAGGTTCAAAAGATGATGGAGTCCGGAAAATTGACCAAGACATCCCTTGATGAAGCTCAACAGAACTATCGCAAGGCTGTTGAAGATGGTTTGCTTAAGATCCTTTCCAAGATGGGAATTTCTCTGCTTACATCTTATTCCGGAGCCCAAATCTTTGAAGCCATCGGACTCGGCGAAGAGACCATCGAGCGCAGTTTCAAGGGAACCACTAGCCGTATCGGCGGGTTGACATTGAGCGACATTGCCCACGAAACTGTTATGATGCGCCCAGAGGTTGCTGCTGCAAAAACTAAGCTGATGAACTTTGGCTTCTACAAGCCGGTCCCTGCTCTTGGGGAATACCATGCAAACTCAGCTGATTTAGCTAAGCTCTTGCATGACGCGATCGGGATGGATAAAAAGGTCAGCGCTGCCACCAACCGGGATGAGCTCGAGAACGACGGAGTTAAGCCTAAGAGTGTTGCGAACTACGAGATCTTCAGAAAGAGTCTTGAGGTTGCACCTCTCGCAAATATCCGCGACTTACTTGATTTTGACTCGGATCGCCCCAGTATCCCAATCTCTGAAGTCGAGCCTGCGTCTGCTATCATGGCTCGTTTCTGCACTGGTGCCATGTCTCTTGGTGCTTTGAGTCGCGAGGCTCATGAAACTCTTGCCGTAGCTGTCAACCGCATAGGTGGAAAATCTAACTCTGGCGAGGGTGGGGAAGATGTCATTCGCGGAAAGCCCATCATGGATGTTGACGAGAAGGGCAGAAGTGCGACGTTTCCTCATCTTGCTGGTTTGAAAAATGGAGATTCAGCGAATTCCTACATCCACCAGGTTGCAAGTGGCAGATTCGGTGTAACACCTGAGTTTTTGGTTACTGCTAAGCAATTGGAGATCAAGATGGCCCAAGGTGCGAAGCCTGGTGAGGGTGGTCAGCTCCCAGGACCAAAGGTCTCCGAATACATCGCCGGCCTCCGCGCCAGTAAGCCAGGAGTCACCCTCATCTCGCCTCCACCTCACCATGATATCTACAGTATTGAGGATCTTGCTCAGTTGATTCACGATCTTCACGCGGTTAACGAAAAGGCTGGTGTTTCGGTCAAACTTGTTTCCTCTATTGGAATTGGAACTGTAGCGTGTGGAGTGGCAAAGGCTGACGCCGATGTCATTCAAATCTCCGGAGGAGATGGCGGCACCGGAGCGTCTCCACTTTCGTCAATCAAGCACGCTGGCAGTCCGTGGGAGTTCGGCCTTGCTGAAGCACATGCAGCGCTTGTTAACAATGGTCTTCGCGACCGTGTTGTTATTCGTGTTGACGGAGGCATTCGCACCGGACGTGATGTCGCCATTGCGGCCATGCTGGGTGCCGAAGAGTATGGTTTCGGAACCATTGCGATGATCGCCGAGGGATGTGTTATGGCTCGTGTTTGTCACTTGAACACTTGCCCAGTTGGTGTTACAAGTCAAAAGAAGAACTTCGAAAGAAATTTCCAGGTACCCCTGAGCATGTCGTCAATTTCTTTGAATTTGTTGCTGAGGAAATGCGAGAGCTCATGGCCCACCTCGGATACGCTCGCTTTGAAGACCTGATTGGAAGAGCTGACCTCTTGAAACAAAGCAAGCTTCAGAAACAGCGTATCGAGAAGACGAAGAGCCTTGATTTGAATCAGTTCTTCTCGGGCATTCCAGATGTGAGTGGAGACCGCTCTTTCCTTCGCGCCAAGATTGAAGGGGGTGTAGAAGTCATGAAGGAGGAAGTCATTCACCGAAATGGCTTCAGTTCCGACTTGGATCGCGAAATCTGCAGCAACAACGATATCAAACAGATCATCGCAAACAACGAGGGTGAAACACTTGCTCGCTACAATATCAGGAACACTGATCGCAGTACCTGTGCCATGTTGGCGGGTGATATTGCCCGCGCTCATGGCAATTCCGGATTCAAAGGAACCATCAATGTTCAGTTTGACGGTAGCGCGGGTCAGTCATTCGGCGCCTTCATGCTCCCAGGGTTGAACGTGCGACTTTCTGGAGAAGCCAATGACTACGTTGGAAAGGGCATGCACGGCGGAGAGATCGTAATTGTTCCTGACAACAGCGCTGGTTTCGTCGCTGCTGACTCAAGCATTGTTGGAAATGCTTGTCTCTACGGAGCGACAGGTGGCGATTTCCACGCCAACGGGCGCACTGGTGAACGATTTTGCGTTCGAAACAGCGGCGCCTTCGCGGTTGCGGAGGGGGCCGGTGACCACTGCTGCGAGTACATGACTGGCGGTGTGGTTGTGATGCTCGGCTCTGTAGGCAGAAACGTTGGCGCCGGAATGACAGGTGGCGTTGCCTACTTCTACGACAATACTGAAGGAGACGAGTTCTTGGAAAAAGTTAATCGAGAAATTGTCGCAGTTCAACGGGTCAGTACGGCTGCCGGGGAAGCTCAACTAAAGTTGATGATCGAAAGGCACTTCGAGAAGACTGGAAGTGAACGAGCGGAGGAGATTCTGAACAACTGGGACAGCGAGAAGAAAAAGTTCTGGCAAATATTCCCACCTTCAGAGAGGCTGTCCACTGCTGTCTCCGGTGAAACGCAGGACGTTGCCACCCGAGTATCAGCAGCGGCCCCTGACGGAGCTCTGTGTTTCCTTGCAGTTGGTGGCCAACTGTCGCCAGATCAAACTGCTCGGTGTGCTGATTAATGGAGCATTTTATAGCTTTCAGAATTGCAATTGTACTTGGAGGTAGTTGCATCTTGCGTTGCGAGTTGGGAAGCTTCAGTTACGAGGACTCTACCCGTCGTCCCTACCTTCTCCGGAATCGAGATGGTGCATAGTGCATAGACTACAGTTGTGTTGTGTCGTACTCGGAGTACGGAATACAGTGCTCTATAAAATCTATAACGGTTGTCTGCATTTTTGGATTAAGTTTGCAGCGTGCAGCGTGCATCTCTCACAGACGCAATAAGCTACTGGAACTCCAGTACAGTAACGTACGAAGGCTACTGTACAAGGCCTCTGTCATGGTCATCATCAGCGGCCGTCACCGTTCGACGGTCTACACTGCCGGTGCAGGCAATTGGCAATGCTCATATGCTGTCGCACATACCGCCACATCACTCATCACGATGGCAGGCCGGAATTCCATTAGGGTCTCCCGTTCGATCCTCAATTTCATCCTGCATTGCTGTTTGTTTCTATCTGCCAATGTTTGTGGCTTCCAAAATACCTTTTTTCCGCGTGAATCTCGGTTGTTATCGCAGCAGCTCTTGAGTGCATTCCCTGCACTGATTGTCTTCGATTTGGACAATACGATTTGGACCCCAGAACTCTATCAGCTACGCACACACGAACGGGCTGGAACGACACCAATAGCTGGAAAAGATGTGACACTTTTTGAAGGCTCAAAAGCTGTAGTGGACGCAATCAGGAGGGGTGATTATCCGTCGGGTACCAAGTTTGCTGTGGCCTCGAGAACCAAGTCGGTCGAGTGGGCGCAAGATTTGCTAGATCAATTCAAGTTGCGTGAACTCATGGATTACGTTGAAATCTTCCCCGGAAACAAGCGTACACACTTTGCGAACCTGAAAAAGGCAAGCGGAGTAGATTACGACCAGATGCTATTCTTCGATGATGCTCGCGATGGAAAATTCGGGAACTGCGAACCAGTTAGCGAGTTGGGAGTTCTAACTGTGCATTGTCCCGCAGGTCTGCAGAACTACGCAATTTTTGAGACTGGCTTAAGGAAATTTGAGGAATGGGATAAATTACCAAGCACTATCGTCGAATGGGACGGGTCTGTTACCAATCACAAAACGGTCTCGACACAGCGACTGGAAGGTGTTGTAAAAACCGCAAGCTTGGAAAAACGCTATGGATTCATTAAATACGGTGATCGTACCACAACGGACGTGTTTTTTCATTTCATCAATCTTCCAAACGACGCCATTGTGGAAGTGGGAGATAAGGTTTCGTTCGCACTGGCCCGAGACCCGAAGAATGGTAAAAGTTTTGCGAAGGATCTGGCTCTCATGTCCTCCACAAATAAAGAACGAGTCGTTGTAAGGGTCTTTTCCATGAATTTACCCTTCGCAGCATTGTTGGCCAACGGCTACAAAACGCTCGAAACGAGGAATGGAACTATGTTTGCTCCCTACCCAGAGGGAACTCAAATGCTATTGCACGTGGGTCAGCGCACGTATCCTGACGGCGACAAACACATCGATATTATGAAAAGAGATGGGTTGTCTGACTTAGAGGTTCGACAACTCAAATCATTGCCTAAGGGGTTTGGTAAAGGAATGGCCGTAGCCATTTGCGAAATTGGCAAGACCTACGAAACAACTGAAGCCGAACGAAGCATCCCTGATTTCGAACGAAAGGTTGCAGCTTTTGGCGCTGATAGCGGTCGGATGGTGACGGAAATTAAACGAGTCGCCTATCTTAAACGCCCACTGCAAGTTTCTGGACAAGGAGGCGTCTTCAAGGCTGAGATCGACCCCTCCGCATTGCCAGACGGGTGGGATTTGCAGACACCTTCTGGGCAAATAACACAGACAGGATCAAAGCGATCTCCCTCACCGATCTACTCAATATCAGGATGATGTCCTCCCTTCAAGGAAACCGTACGACGAGCCTTCGGTGGAGGCCATCAGCTAGAATGCAGTGCGCGGCAGTAATGCGGGAGCCATCAGTTCGTTCTCTCGCTCACCCCAGAGATAGGCAGACAGACGAGCAACCTTGAACTTGTTAATTTTGAAAAGTTGGACACCTGTTACTTTGTGGGTTCTAGTAGAGCTACTAGAGGTTCAGACTGCGTTCGAAGCGGTTTCCCTTCTGGTTTGTGAGCTACCACGCAGACTCGTGCACAGATCGCATCCATGTCGTATTCTTGTAAGTGCTCGAACTCTTTGCTTCCGATGTGCACACGGTTACGATCTGGATTCAATTCTTGTAGCTCCTCTGGCAACTCGTACGTCATTTTTGAGTCGTTGTCGTCAATTACAACGTTCACGTAGCCTAACCGTTTGCACATAGGCTCAAGTTCATTCTTTGCAATGAACATTCTCATGCACAGGGGCCACTTCACAGCTTTATCCAGCTTTTCCGAAAGGATTGTTGTCGTACAAACAGCGATTCGCCCTCCTGGCTTCAGGACTCGATACAGTTCCGCAAATGCCCGCTCTTTATTCGGTGAGAGACATAATGCCCCGTTCGAAATGACAACATCTATGCAATTGTCGGGAAGCGGAATCGATTCCATATCGGCGACTGAGAAACGGATATCCAGGCCTCTCTCATATGCTCGTGCTTGGGCATGACTAACCTCGCGTTGACTGATGTCAATACCTATGACTTTGCCTTCTGGACCCGCGTGGTGTGAGGCAAGAATCGAATCGATGCCAAGACCAGAGCCAACATCCAAGACTCTCTCCCCTGGTTGAATGTTTGCATGACGAAGCGGGTTTCCAACGCCTTGATAGTTGAAAGCATCACTACCGGCGATCTCAATCTCTTCTTCTGTGTATCCCAAGTACGACATGATCGCCCTGGCTCTCAGCAGATTGCCTTCAACATGGGCTGTCTCTCCGACTTTGTCATAGGCTTCTCTCGTCTCAGCCTTCACCGCGTCCGGATCCTCACCCTCTTGAAAGACGTAGAAATAATCGGCAGGATTGGCTCCTGGCGGACCCGCTTCGAGCTCATCGAGCAAATGGATAGGAGTACTACCTCCAATTAGCCCTTTATCCCATTCGTGACTTGTTATTAGACAGCATGTATTGACAAGCTGAGGATGTTCCGCCAAGACTCTCTCAGGAACTCCTTGATAATACGACAGATGACCATTCCCCGCTATGACCAGAAAACGATCTTCCTCATCTTCGGATTCGCTAATCAAGGTATTGATTCTGTGTGCCATTGCAACATCCTTGAGTAGTTGGGCTTTGAAGATTCGTTGGAACTGGTCGACTGGAGGATTCCCGTCGTGAATGTTGCGACCCGAAAGCATGGATTCAAAGAGGTTGTAGTGAAATTCCGTACCTTCAAGCTTTGTTGTGTTGGGTTTCAGCCAAGGCGCGGCAGATTTCAAGGCGGCTGCTTCACTGTCCTTCATAAGTAGTCGTGCGTACGTGCGTGGGAGAAATCCTGCGTGAAGTTTGATATGTCCTTCTTTTGCATTCTCTAGCAAGGGTCTGTAGGGTTGCAAATTGTGCCCTTCTGTGCCAATCTGATCATAGCGCTCTACCATTTCATCAAAGGTTATCTTCTTTGCTTGGTAGTTCTCCAGAATTTCTTGCATCTCGAAGGAAAAGTGCTCGAAGATGACATGTAATGTGCCAGGCAGCGAAGCCATTTTCTGCAAAACAGCGGCTTGCATGGCAACAATCTGCGGCACAGAGTGAATCTCGCCAAGAAAGACGAGCCGGCATTTGGCGACGGAATCGAGAAATGATTCAGTCTCAAAATCCACCCCGTAGTTCTCCGGCTTAGAACCAGCGAATCGATCGAGACCAGCGTATATCCCACCTCGGCTCGTTGCGCTCAGAGCGCCTATGATACGATGCATTACTTTCGACAGAGGAAGCGGCGACATTGTGGGGAAAGCCTTTGTGACATGTGAGTCGTGAGAGAATGCGGTGTCTGATGTGGCTTCGGCCTGCTGTCAATGCACTTCTTCA